>JASDQU010235822.1:0-17065 GCA_032191745.1 Picea mariana
TAGAGGCTTTCACTTTGGCCACCAACGACTTCTTTGAGCAGCAATTAGCAATGTTATGCCAAGGGCTCTTATGGAAGTCGCACTACTTCCCAGTATCCTTCTTTGTCTTTCTGGTGTCCTTCTTTTCTTGCAACTTGGACTGGTTGTCCTAATACTATCCATCTTTTCTATGTCTTTTGTTTTGTAGGTTGGGGCTGCCCTTTCCTGGTTTTTGCTGCGAGGGGTTCCCAGGCCCAAATTGTCGCATCTTTTGTTTGAGCTTCTGCTCTATTTTGACGACATATCGATAGGCCGCACCCAAGGACGAGATGTCTAGAAATTCCATATCAGTCTAGATGTATCTATGCAGAGAACCGTAATACTTGAGCACCATATGTCGCTCTGAATCTTTGATACTCATCTTGGTGCGCAAGGTATGGAATATATTTGTGAAATCTAGCACTGCTTGGTCTCTTTCTTGCTGCAGTGTGGTCCATTTGGTATACAAGTCTTCATAACTTCTGACAAGGTAGTATTGTTCCTTAATAGCATCCCTAAAGGATTCCCAGGTGGTCGGAACTATAAATAATTAGGGTTCCTCTGTTTCCTTTTGCTCACAGAATGTTTCCCACAAATCTTTGACATGGGGAACGCCTTTGAAGAGTGCAAAAGTAATTTTTTCTCTATTTGAAAAGTTATGGACATAAAAATACCCTTCTAGTAGATTCAACCACTTGTCTATAGCATTTGTGTCTATCTGACCTTCAAATATAGGAATATCGAAGTTGATTTGTACCTTGAAGGGGGTGGCGCCTCTGCTTGAGGAAGATGTGTC
The DNA here is from genome assembly GCA_032191745.1 of Picea mariana. Lineage (NCBI taxonomy): Eukaryota > Viridiplantae > Streptophyta > Pinopsida > Pinales > Pinaceae > Picea > Picea mariana. The sequence continues at coordinate 815 of JASDQU010235822.1, forward strand.
GCATGTTGGTAGTTGCCGAAGGATTTGCGCGAAACTATCCATCATCTCATTCCTCTATTGCATGAGGGATTCCTCAAGCAACATTTTGAAACAATCTCCTATCCCATCATATTTTTTTTCTCCCACCATAAGAGGTCGTTTGGGCGTGAGAGAGATTTTGTCCTCAAGAGAAACAAGCTCGAGACCCAATTCTTTGTACCCTGACCTCGTTGGGGACATGAATTAAGATAACAAGGAGAAGACCTCTATGATACCACTGATCTGTATTTTATGAGTAGAAAGAAATGAATACAGATTATTAAAATATGTTTAACACAGAATAACATAGATACAGTAAAATTGGTTTTCTATTCAATAAGGAAATAAGTTGAAACTGTAAAATGCAGCGGAAAACAAGCCTGTTGGAATGGGGGCGTCTTATCTATGAGAAGAGATGTGACTTTTGCGCTCATTCACAAGAATATGATTACAATGAGGCTCTGAAGGCCTTTTAAAATTAAACAGGAATGTCAAAAACCCTAGACATCCAAAAACCTAACCCTAGGAGATGAAGCGCCAAAAGTCATGTGGGCCCCGTTTGGGTAAAGTTAGTACGTCAACTTCCCGGGGTGGTAACTTTTGTATACGATCTTCATTTTAGGCGCACGATAGCCCATTGGAAATTTCTATACAAGGACTACACATTTTGATGTTATCTATTAAAGGTCATTTCTAATTGTGGCAAGCCCTATAAATGTTGTTTAGGGCCTCAAAACAGCCCTGCAAGTCACGGACCCAAAAACTAGGAAAAAATTGCCAAAATGAACTAGTTGGAATAAATGGGAGGCCACCGACATCCATCTGGATCAATCCTCCCCCCTTAGGAAGCAATGGTCTCCATTGCGTTGAGTTCCCCCATCAAATGAGGAAATTTCTGCTAAATTTGGCCCCGGTTGAGCCACTTGCCTTGGTGCAGGAGTTGCCCTGTTTTGACAACTCGATAAAGTTGGATCCTTTGTTGTCAGGTGCCCTTGATCTGTGTGTCCAGAATTTGATCATTGGATGCTTGTTTCATGTATTCAGGATTGATATATGTTGGTGTCAACTGCTCTGCTATCTCTGAGGTGTCCAATAATGGTGGGAAATATGGCCGAAGGAGAGCCACGTTGAAGATTGGGTGCAGGCCAAGGAAAGGGGGAATGTTGAGCGTAAAAACATTATCACCCACAGCCTTGGTGATGGTGTAGGGCCCATACCAGAGTGGGTGAAGCTTCTGATGGGACCTTGTAAGGTGTTGTTTCTGCAACTGCAACCAAACTTTGTCGCCCACCTGAAACTTATGTGGTACTCGATGTTGATCATGGCGCTGCTTGTACTTGGCATTGGACTTCTGTAAAATATCCTAAACCTATTGGGGGATGTGCTAGATCCTCTCAATGAACCAGGTTGCTTTGTCATCTTTTGGTGGAGCAGGGGATGAGTCGTTCGAGGTGGTCATCATGGGTAGTGAAACATCCATGGGGCCCAATGGTTGGAATCCCAACCCCACCTGAAAGGGGTTGTGGCCAGTTGAGCTATGCAGGGCTCGGTTGTAGCTATGTTGGACATAGGGAAGACTCTCATCACATGTGCAGGGGTGCTTGGAATTGTACATGCGCATGATATGTATGATCATCCAATTGACAACCTCAGTTTGGCCATATGTCTGGGGGTGGAAGCCAGTGGATTTGGTGAGCTTGGTATCCAGCAGTGACCAGAGGCTCGACCAGAATGTGTTGAGGAACTGACTGTCCCAATATGAGACAATGGTTTGTGGGATCCCAAAGTGTACCCAGACACGTTCAAAGAAGAGCTTGGCAGTGGCCTCTGCAGTGATGTTCTTCTTGCAGGCAGTCAGAATCATCATCTTGGAAAAGCGATCAACAACCACAAAAACACAGTCACTACCCCTCTTGGTGGACAGGAGGCCCGACATGTAGTCCATTGAGATGGATTCCCATGGCTTGTCAGGGGTAGGAAGAGGGGTGTAAAGGCCATGTTTCTTAGTGGTCGGTTTGGCAATAGCATTGGCAGTGTAGGACCTGATATACTTGCCAACATCATGTCAAAGATTCGACCAGTAGAAATATTTCTGCAACACTGTCACTGTCTTTTCGATGCCAAAGTGTCATGCCACCCAACTGTATTGAGATTCCCAAATAAGCTTCACATGCTCGCTTGATGGAATGCAGAGATGGCCCATATGGCACAACACCCCATCCTAAAGATGTAAATTAGTGACCACTGAGTTTGCTCCCAACATTTGGTAGGTGGTGGAGAAGTCAGGGTTTGTCTCATAGAGGTGGGGCCATCCAGAGGGCTCATGGCCGCAAGAGTCTAGCACCATGTTGAGTGTCGCGACTAGAGTTTGGTTGAGGAATTTGGGAACTCGGTTGGTACTTCATGTTTTATACTTGATGTTGAGGTGGAAATGTTGTAAGTATGTGGACCACTTCTAATGGCAGTCATTCTGCAATTTTTCTTGGGTATGCATGAACTGTAGTGGCTTTTGGTCAGTGTGGATGAATGTCTCCTTCCCCAGAATGTAATGTCTCCACTGGTGGTAGGCTTGGACAATGGAGTACATTTCTTTGTCATAAGTAGGGTACTTACAGACATCATCTGATAGTGTCTCACTATGATATTCCACGGGGTGTCTGTGTTGAGTGAGAATGACACCCACAACATAGTTTGAAGCATCCATCTCGATCTCAAAGGGATGTTGCAGGTATAGTAATGAAAGTATTGTGGATGAGCACAAACATTTCTTCAATTCATTGAAGGCTTGTTGTTGGGACAAGCCCCACGCAAACTTTTCCTTACTCCCACCCCTGGTTACTTGGCTGAGGGCCCAAGCAATATGAGAGAATCCCAACACAAACCTGTGATAGAAATTGGCGAGGCCCAAGAAGCTTTGAAGCTCAGTGTGTGTGGTTGGGGCTGGCCATTCATGAATGAGTTGGATCTTGGTTGGATCCACATGCACACCATGTTGATCAACGATGTAGCCTAAGTAATGGACCATGTCTCTGCCAAAGGAGCACTTTTCCAAGTTTGCATATAGTTTGTGTTGTTGCAGGGTGTGCCTAACCTACTGAATATGATTGAAGTATTCCGCCCAAGTCTTGTTGTAGATGAGGATTTCATCCAGATACATCACTACAAAAGTGTTGGTGAAAGGTTGGAGGATATTGTCCATCATCCTCATAAAATTTGTTGGAGAATTTTTCAAACCAAAGTGCATGACCAACCATTCAAAATGACCTTCTTTTGACTTGAAGTTGGTCTTCCATACATCTGTCTGTTCTATTAGGACCTGGTGGTAGCCAGACTTCATATCAATATTAATGAAGTATTTGGACCCCATGAGATGATCAAGGAGGTCGTCGATTCGGGGAATCGGGTACCGGTTCTGGACTGTGATTTTATTCAGGGACCGGTAAACAATTCAGAGTCACCAGGTCCCGTCTTTCTTTTGCACCAATACGATTGGGCTCCCACAAGGTGATGAGTTGGGACGGATGTGCCCCTTGTGGAGTAGTTATTGGATCTTCCTATTGATCTCCTCATTTTCTAACAAAGAGCGGTGGTAGACTGACCCAATGGGTAGCAGTGCACCTGGGGTCAAATTGATGGGATGCTTGACCTAGCAGTGTAGAGGTACCCCGGTAGGAGAGGAGAAGATATATGAGTATTCTTCCACGACCTTATCCACTTCCTTTTGTTGTGTGGAGAGATCGGGCATGGAGGCCCTGGATGTGGTTGGGATCTTTCACTTACTCTGAGAGCGAATCACAAAGAGGATAAATTTCTCAATATGAGAGATGACCTTCCTACATTGCTTGGCAAATATCAAGGAAATAACACTAGGAGGGACTTCCTCAGGTATCCTATACAATTTCTTGTTCAAATTAATAATAACACTACGAGGCCTAGACTCATATACAACATGAATTTTCCATAAATAAGGTTGGCCCAAAAGAACATTACAAACTTCAAGAGGAGCAACATCACATAATACCTCATCTTTGAAGGGCTTGATGTCGTACGACAGTCGACACTATTGGCTGAAGCGAAGATCGCTTCCTTGGAGGAGCCATCCAATGGTGTAGGGTTTCGTGTACGACGTTGTCAGCAGAGCCAGATGCTTGAAAACCTCTACTGAGATGAGGTTCTCCAGGATACTGCTATCAACAATGAAGTGCAGCGGGGTGCCTTTTACATCTGCGAATGGAAAATAAACTTTCCTTCTTCTGGTTTGTCTGGTTCACCAAGCTGGAGCTTGGTGGTAGCAACGGTGGCACTGGGTTCCTCGTAAATGATATGTCTTCCCATTTATGATTCTGACTCAGAGTTAGAACCCGCATCTGATTTAGAGGATTTCACTTCGGCCACCAATGACTTCTTTGAGCGGCAATCAGCATTGTTATGCCAAGGGCTCTTATGGAAGTCGCACCACTTCTCGGTATCCTTCTTCATATTTCTGGTGTCCTTCTTTGCTTGTGGATTGGACTAGTTGTCCTGATACTCTCCATATTTTCTCTGTCCTTTCTTTTGTAGTTTGGGGCTGCCCTTTCCTAGATTTTGCTACGAGGGGTTCCCAGGCCCAAATTGTTGTGTCTTTTGTTTGAGCTTTTGCTCGATTTTGACGGAATATCGATAGGCCGCGCCCAAGGAAGAGATGTCCAGAAATTCCATTTCATTCTGGATGTATCTATGCAGAGCACCGTGATACTTGGGTACCATATGTCGCTCTAAATCTTTGATACCCATCTTGGTGCACAGGGTATGGAAGATATTTGTGAAATCTGGCACCGCTTGGTCTCTTTCTTGTTGCAGTATGGTCCATTTGGTATACAAGTCATCATAACTTCTCATAGGGTAGTATTGTTCCTTAATAGCATCCCTGAAGGATTCCCAAGTGGCCGTGAATGTATATAATGAGGGTTCCTCTGTTTCCTTTTTCTCATAGAAAGTTTCCCACCAATCTTTGACATGGGGAATGACTTTGAGGAGCCCAAAAGTAATTTTTTCTCTATTTGAAAAGTTATGGACAGAAAATAACCCTTCTAGTAGATTCGACCACTTTTCTACAACATCTGCATCTATTTGACCTTCAAATATAGGAATATCAAAGTTTATTTGTACCTTGAAGGAGGCGGCGCCTCCGCTCGAGGAATATGCATCGCTTGTTGGTAGTCGTCGAAGGATTTGCTTGAAACCATCCATCATCTATTTCCTATGTTACGTGAGGGATTCCTCAAGAAACATTTTGAAAGGATCTCATGTCCAATAATCTTTCTTTTCTCCTTCCATGAGAGGTCATTTGGGCGTGCGATATCTTTTGTCCTCGAGAGAAACAAGCTCGAGACTCAATTATTTGTACCCTAACCTCGTTGGGGACATGCATTAAGACTACAAGGAGAAGAACGCTATGATACCACTGATCCTGATTTTATGAGCAGAAAGAAATGAATACATATTATAAAAATATGTTTAACACAGAATAACAAAGATACAGTAAAATTGGTTTTCTATTCAATAAGGAAATATGTTGAAACTGTAAAATGCAGCGGAAAACAAACTTGTTGGAATGGTGGTGACTTATCTCTGAGAAGATATGTGACGGTTGCGCTCATTCGCAAGAAGATGATTACAATGAGGCTCTGAAGGAATTTTTACAATAAACAAGAATGTCAAAAACCCTAGACATCCAAAAACCTAACCCTAGGAGATGAAGCGCCAAAAGTCATGTGGGCCTCATTTGGGTAAGTTAGTACATCAACTTCCCAAGGTCGTAACATTTGCATATGATCTTCGTTTTAGGCGCACAATAGCTCATTGGAAAGTTATATCTGAGGACTACACATTTTGTTGTTATCTATTAATGGTAATTTTTAATTGTGGTGAGCCCTAAAAATGTTGTTTAGGGCCTCAAAACATCCCCGCAAGTCAAGGACCCGAAAACTAGGCAAAAAACTTCCAAAATGAACCAGTTGGAATAAGTGGGAGGCCATTGACATCCATCTAGATCAGTTTACATCATCCTCCTCCTCAATGATTTTGAAGTTTTGGGTTGAGATATCTAGCTCTAGGTCCATGGTCCTTTTGCCTGGGGTTTTCAATTTCTACCTTATTTCTTTTGCAAATTTCGTGAGTTTTTCACCTAGCGACACCTTACTCTTACATTGAGATTTTTCACTCAACATTTTCTCAATGATTTAGATGGATATTGGTGTTCACCCACCTATTCCAACTGGCTCCTCTTGTCCATTTTTATTTCAACACGTTCTTTTGTACTTCTTTGTAATTGTGGGTTCTACACTTTTCGGGTTGTCTGAAGCCCTACACATCTTCCAAGTGGATACTAGTGGCCTCTCACCTAATCCAACTAGATTATTTTGTATGTTTTCATGTCGACACATCTTGTTGTACTTCCAGGGTTGTTTTGGAGCCCTAAACGGTGTTTTTTTGGCTCGCCATAGTCATACTATAAACAAAGTCAGAGTTTGACAGTGTAATGTGTATTTCTATGAAATAACTTCCAACGAGCTATCACGTGCCTAAAACAGAGGTCGTATGCAAAAGTTACGACCCCAGGAAGTTGAGGTACCAACTTACCCATAGGAGCCCACATGACTTTTGGTGTTTCACCTCCCAAGGTTAGGTTTTTGGATGTCTAGGGTTTTGGCATTCATGAGTAATATCAAAAAGGCCTCTGGAGCCTCATTGTAATCATTATGCTCAGACGGATGCGCGTAGTAGCCACATCTCTTCTCAGAGATAGCTACCACCATTCGAGCAAGTGTTTCAGTTCTGCAGTTTTACAGTTTCAGCCTATTTCATTTATTCAATATAATATATTGTTCATTGGATATCTATGTTGTTCTTCATATCTTTGTGTTTATTGTATTCAGTCTGTTAATCAGTTCATTCCACTCCTAAATCCATATCAGTGGCATCAGAGCGATCTGCTCTTCATTTATTTTTTGTCGTGCATGTCCCTGACAAGATCTGGGTACAAGAAGTTGGGACTTGAACCAATCGATTCATTGCAATATCGGCCACACCGAGCCCGACAACAACCCATGGGAGGTGAAAATAAAGATGATGGAGCAGGAGATCCTATTAAAATGTTGCTCAAGGAAGCCCTCGTGCGAAAAAACAATGAAATGATGGAAACTTTCCACAGATCTTTCGACGGCTACCCACAGGAGAAGCATCTTCATCAAGTGGCCATGCAACCCCCTTCAAGGTATAAGTAAATTTTGGCATTTCATTATTTGAAGGACTGATAGATGCGGATGTTGTAGATAATTGGTTGAATTTGCTCGAAGGGTATTTTTTGGTCCACAATTTTTCCAATAGGGAAAAAATTACTTTTGCACTCCTCAAGGTCGTCCCCCATGTTAAGGACTGGTGGGATACTGACTCTAAGCAAAGGGTTGTAGAGGAATCTACAATATTTGTGGTTTCCCCTACATAGGATTCCTTTCGGGACACCATTAAAGAACAATACTACCCTGTTGGAAGCTACGAGGACCAATACACCAGATGGACCACCTTGTGTCAAGAAAGGGACCAGACAGTACCAGATTTCATCAATATTTTCCATACCCTGCACACCAAATTAGGTATCAAAGACTCTGAGAGACATCTTGTGCTCAAATACCGCAATTGATTGCATAGATACATTCAAACAGAAATGGAGTTTCTGGACATCGCATCATTGGGTACGACTTATAGATACGCTCTCAATATCGAGCAGAAATTTAAGCAGAAGAGGCGAGAGTTTGGATCTGCAAACTCCTCCCAGCCGAAGCAGGGTAAAGGTGGCCCCAACCCACACATCAAGGGATCGAGCCGAGGTGGCCACTCTCAGAAAAACCAGTCCAAGCTGCAACACAAGAAGGGAAATGAGAAGATGAAAAAGAACACAGGAAAATGGTGTGAGTACCATAAAATCCATTGGCACAACACTGAAGAATGTCTCTCCAAGCAGTCCCTCATGGTCTAGATGAAAGCTTTTGAGTCAGAGGCCAATTATGATTATGAATCAAACCCAAAAGGAGGGAACAGGATTATCAATGTTGAACCCAGTGCCACTGTCGCTACCTCCAAATTCCAACCAAGCGAACCAGAATAACAAGAGTAAGGGGAACACCTCTTTCACTCACATATGTGGGTGAAGGGGGCTCCGCTTCATTTCATTGTCGATAGTGACAGTCAGAAGAACCTAATATCAGTAGAGGTTGTCAAGCAGTTGGACCTGCCAATGACACTGCACCCGCAGCCCTACACCATTGGTTGGCTTCACCAAGGGAGATATCTTTGTGTCAGCCAACAACGTCGTTTTCCCTATGGAATCAAGCATTTCAAATATGAGGTATTGCATGATATTGCTCCCCTTGAATTTTTTTATGTTCTTTTACGACAACCATATTTGTGGAAGTGTCATTTTGTGTATGAGTCTATACCCCACAGTGTTACTATTACTTTAGGTAGAAAAATGTACAGTATACCAGAGGTAGCGCTGCCTACCGCTATTTCTTTAATCTCTACTAAGAAATGTAGTAAGGTCATTTCATAGACCAGGAAGTTTGTCTTCTTTGTGATTCCTGATCAGAGTAAGCAGAAGGTCACAGAAGGTCACATATGTGGCCTCTACACAGAGCCTCTCTTTGTAGCAGAACCAAGTGGACGGGATCGTGAAAGAATACAAAGACATCTTCTCCTCACCCACCAGGGTACTGATGCACTGCCAAGTCAAGCATCCAATTTTTCTAACCCCCAGTTCACCTCTACCTAATGGACCAGTCTATCGTCGCTCGCTAATGGAAAATGACAAAATCAGGCATTAGATCCAATATCTTCTTCAAAAGGAGCACATCATACCCATCTCCTCCCCTTGCGGAAGCTCGATTGTACTGGTGCAAAATAAGGACGGGACTTGGCGACTCTGCATTGATTACAGAGCCTTAAACAAAATCACAGTCAGGAGCTGGTACCTAATTCCAAGGATTGATTACCTTCTTGACCAACTCAAAGGGGAAAATTTATTCAGCAAGATCGACATAAAGTCTAGCTACCACCAAGTTCTCATCAAACCAACTGATGTATGGAAGAAAACCTTCAAATCTAAAGAAGGTCTCTTTGAATGGTTGGTCATGACCTTTGGCTTAATAAATGAACCAACCAATTTCATGAGGTTGATGGATGATGTATTGAGACCCTTCACCAACTCTTTTGTGGTGGTATATTTGGATGACATCCTCATCTTCAACAGAACTTGGTAGGAGCACATGCGGCATATCTAGTAGGTTTTGAGCACTCTGCGGCAACACAAGCTATATGCCAACCTAGAAAAATGCTCTTTTTGCATGAACAGGGTCCAATACTTGGGATACATTGTTGATGAGCATGGGGTACATGTTGATGCAGCTAAGATCCAAGTCGTCCTTGACTGGCCAGCCCCGACCACAATAACTGAGCTTTGGAACTTCTTGCGACTAACCAACTTCTATGGACAGTTTGTGTTGGGTTTCTCCCATATTGTATGGGCCCTCAGTCAGGTGACCAAGGGCGATGGCAAGGAAAAGTTCATGTGGGGGAAGGAACAACAACAAGCATTCGATGATCTAAATCATCGCGTGTTCTCATCTCCAATACTCTCCTTGCCTGATCTGCAACAACCGTTCGAGATTGAGACTGATGCATCTGACTATGTTGTAGGTGCAGTTCTCACTCAACACGGTCATCCATTGGCATACCATAGTGAGACACTCTCGAATACTATCCAAAAATACCCCACCTATGACAAGGAAATGTATTCCATTGTAAAATCATGTCATCAATGGAAACATTACATTCTGGGAAAGGAAACGATCATCCACACTAACCATGAGCCTCTGTAGTTCATACAGACATAGGGGAAATTGCATAATGACCACCATCAAAAGTGATCCACCTACCTGCAACAGTTTCACCTCAACATCAAGTATAAGATAGGGATATCAAATTGTTTCATTGATTGCCTCAGTCACCCACCTGTGGCTGCACTCACCACTATGTTCCATTCCTTTGGACATGAGGCATCTGAGTGGCCCCAACTTTATCAGCAAGATCTGGACTTCGCCACCACCTATCATCTCTTGGGTACAGGCGTGACTATCACCGATTTTCACATTCAGGACAGACTTTTGTGCCATCTGGGCCATCTTTGTGTTCCTACAAGAAAGCGTGTAAATCTGATTTGGGAATCCCACTACAGTCAGATGGAAGGACATTTTTGCGCGGAGAAAACTGTGGTCATTCTTCAGAAACATTTTTATTGGCCAAAACTTCGACAAGAAGTCAACAAGTATATCATATCTTGTACTAAATGTTCCATTTCCAAGCCAACCATCAAGAAGCTAGGCTTATACACCCCTCTTCCTACTCCTGAGAAGCCTTGGGAATCCATCTCAATGGATTACATGCCTAGCCTTTCGTCCACCAAGCAAGGCAATGATTGTTCATTTGTGGTCGCTGATCAGTTTTCAAAGATGTCCATCCTCATAGCCTGCAAGAATAATATCACAGTGACAGATACTGCCAAGCTCTTCTTTGAACGATTGTGGGTCCATTTTGGGATACCAAAGACCATCATCTTCGACTGGGACATCAGTTTCCTCAGCACATTTTGGATGAGTCTCTGGTCATTGTTGGACACCAAGCTCACTAAATCCACTACTTTCCACCCCCAAACAGACGGCCAAATAGAGGTCATAAATTGGATGATTGTGCACATCCTGCGCATGCAAAACTCTAAGCATCCACATACATGGGATGAGAGTCTCCCATATGTTCAACACAGTCACAACAGGGCTCTCCAAAGCTCCATCGGCCATAGCCCATTTCAGGTGGGGCTAGGATTCCAACCCTTGGGTCCCATTGATGTTGCACTACCTCTTGCCACCACACAAGAAGACTCTTACCATGTTCATTTTGAGACCGAAAAAGCCACCAAATTCATTGAGAAGATTCAACACATTCGCCAATAGGTCCAGGAGATTTTGCAGAAATCCAATGCTAAGTACAAGCAATGCCATGATCAGCATAGGGTATCGCACCAATTTCAGGTGGGAAACAATGTCTGGTTACATTTGCAGAAGGAGTGTCTCACAGGGCCCCATCGAAAGCTCTACCCACTTTGCTATGCACCTTACACTATCACCAAGGCTATGGGTAGCAATGCTTTTGAGCTCAACACTCCACCCATCCTTGGCCTGCACCCAATGTTCAATGTGGACCTCCTTCGGCCATATTTTCCATCATTATTGGACACCTCAGAGATCGCAGAACAATTGACACCAACAGAGATCAACCATGAATGCATGGAACAAGCATCCATTTATCATATAGTGGACACACAGGTCAAGGTCACTCGCCAGTAGAGGATCCAGCTTTATCGATTTGTCAAGGCAGGGCAACTCCTACTCTAAGGCAAGTGGCTCACCCGGGGACAAATTCAGCAGAAATGTTCTCATTTAATGGGGGAACTCAACGCAATGGATACCATTTCTTCCTAAGGGGGGAGGATTGATCTAGATGGATCTTGGTGGCCTCCCACCTATTCCAACCAGTTCATTTTGGAATTTTTTTCCTAGTTTTCGGGTCCCTGACTTGCGGGGTCGTTTTGAGTCCCTAAACAGCGATTTTAGGGCTCTCCATAGTCACAAATGACCTTTGAAAGACAACTACAAAATGCGTAGTCCTCGGATAGACCTTTCCAATGGGATATCGTGTGCCTAAAACAGAGATCGTATGAAAAAGTTACAACCCCGGGAATTTGATGTACTAACTTACCCAAACGATGCCCACATGACTTTTGGTGCTTCATCTCCTAGGGTTAGGTTTTTGGATGTCTAGGGTTTTTGACATTCCCGTTTATTGTAGAAAGGCCTTCAGATCCTCATTTTAATCATCTTCTTGTGAATGAGCGCATCCATCACATCTCTTCTCAGAGATAAGTCGCCACCATTCCAACAAGCTTGTTTTCTGGTGCATTTTACAGTTTCAACTTATTTCCTTATTGAATAGAAAACCGGTTTTACTGTATCTCTGTTATTTTGTTTTAAGCATCTTTTAATAATTTGTATTCATTTCGTTTTGCTCATAAAATCTAGATCATAAACCCTTAGAGAATGATAAATAAACAAGGAATGAAAGGAAGCTTAAAAAATAACACTTTAGAGTGTAGGTTTCAAAGTGAGGAAATGTTTTGGGATATGAGTTTATATTTTGAATAAGGTTGTTCATCATGAAATGGGTGTGTATGTTAGTAGCTAAACAACTTATTAATTTGAAATAAAGTTATAATTTATAAAACCTCTTTGAACTTGTCGACTACATGAAGATCTCATAAACTCATTTGTATCTTATAAATAAATATCTTAAAGTATGATTTTGGAGGTGAAGTGGAAGTGCACATATCATTGAGAAAAATCGAGTTAGCAACACATTTACAACTAGGATAATAAGATAATAAATTTAATGTGTCCCTAGAACATTTAGATGGTGCAACATTATTGCAATTGATATAAGAGATGAATGGTAGATATGGATCTAAAAGCATTGTAGGAAATTTTAGTGTACGAATTCTATCAATAAATTCCCAGTCTGTTATAAATCCGTTAAAATAAGTTTCGAGTTGAATCGCATTAAGTGGATTATGATAGTCAACATAGGGCCAACCTTGTACCCAAATCAGAGCATTTTTAGCACCATTTGATGTCCATTCTACCATATACCCATACAAGAAAATGTAAAAAAGAACATGGCGCCGCCCAAACTTGAACTGGAGACCTTCAAAGTGTTTGATGTCCATTCTACCATATACCCAAACTAGAGAACGTAAAAAAAAATCACATGGCGCTGCCCAGACTTGAACTAAGTACTTTGGCGAAGTCCCACTCCAGGAAATGTGAGATGGCGATGAACTAGGATTACCACCGGAGCATCGAAGGCTTGAGTGAATTAGCATGCCAACGTCACCTAAGGTGATATGTACCTCGAGTGGATGATCCACGTGTCACCCTTGCCTTCTACCAAGTGTCTTACGTTGGATCGACGTCGTGGTCAATCTAGCATTGGCTTCTTCGGGAAGACAAAGGTGTCATACCTCCAAAACTCTTGAATGTTGAACTTACGAATTGATATGATCCATGGATCTGGGGAGTCCATTGAGAACCCCTCTTAACCATTCATCAATTGGGATACGTGTCCACAGATTGAGTGTATCCAGGAGATAAGTCATTCGGGAGATCGGGGTTGTTGATGCATGAAGGGAACGAAGTCTCGAAACCCAATGTGGGTTTGGGGTCGTCAGATGAGAGGCCACGCGGCAGGAGATCTCAGGTTCAGGAGACTTGGTACTCCGAAGGAAGTTGGACGAGATTCATTAAAGTGTGAAGGCTCCCAAAGTTGCGAACAACGAAGTAAATCTCATATGTTGGTAGACAGGGGACGCGTGTCGCTAGATTCGGTAGTTTGGAGACTTTGAAATTCAGGAGAAAATTGAAAAATACACCACAAAACCTCTGAATGTCGAACCCGCAGTGAAACGAGAACCGTCGATCTGAAGGGTCTTCGGGACCACTTGTGACCGTTGGATCTATCCCATGGTCAATTTGGATTTGACCTACTCTGGGAGTAAGGAGAGAATTACACCATGAAACCTTGGAACGTCAAATTTGTGAAGTGACAGAGGTCATAGATCCCGAGGACTACGTGGACGCATCTTGACAGTGAGATAGGAGGGTTTGGAAGGTCGTCAGTCTGAGGTGATGGGGCATGCTGACATCACCCAGGGTGACGTGGACCCACGTTTGACGTGCCACATGTCACCTGGATTCATGCATTTCACATACTCTATAGAACCATTAACACGCAACAGGTGTCACCCTCTGAAGGGGCCACGTGTCATCACTAGCTCAACCACATATCAAACGTGGCACTCACTGCTTGGTCCATCTGGAAGGAGGAGCACAAGGGACCCACCTATATTCTCCCTCATATTTAATACATCACCACGTGCGAGAGTGGACCCTTTGGGAGTCCAAAAATTTGGGAGTCTGGATGTTTGGGATGCAACATTGTGGATAAGTTAAAAGGGCCCAAAGGTCGGAGCTACGTGGAAGCACCTCTGTAATTCCGGAATGCGGGACTTCGGAGGACATGCATACATAAGAGAAAAAGGGATGTTCAACGTCAGAGCGTCGAACATCAAATTCCCCGCTAGCATGTGTGTTAGACGAGGATTTAGTTCAGTCATGAGATTAGTTGATGGGTGGACTTTATCTGCAGGAGGTAGGTACCTATATATGGTATGAACGATATGGAACCATGTGGGCACTATGTGGCACCCAACTAATAGCACTCGAAAAACTTCGAGATTCCATAACTTGTAAACTAGAGGTTGGTTTAGAGCATGGTAACAACCATTAGAAATCTCGTGGCAAGAAAAATTCGATGGAGATAGCGGAACTAAGATTTGAGATGGATTGGGAAAATGAAATTATGATGCCCCATCCCTAGAAAGGGTACTTAGGGGTTGGGTGTGTTACATTTCTCCTCCTCACCACCCAAGCTAAACCAAATTAACAAAATAATTGAAGGACGCCAAGGAGGGATTCGATCCACTTATTTGTACATGGGTCATGAAATCATTTAATATAAATTATTAAGAAATATACTTTATACATATGAGCAATTTTTCTATGTAAAATCTATGTTCTTTAATTGTAGGTCTTTTTAGTATTATAGTTGAATACTTGTAAAAGATCACTTTTATGTAAGTAGGGTATTATCACTGTTATTATTAACTTAAAATTTAAGATAGGGTTTTTTCTTCTTTTGGATATAAACATGGATTTCCCTCGTCGTTTAGAATTGTCATTTTATCAATATGGTCATTGAGTTTATTTAGACAAATATTTCTTCATTATTCGAATTTGTAGGAGCATTACACTCTTGGATGTGAAGGTGCATCTATTGTTTTCTCTATGTGTTTTTTGTTCTTAGCTTTCTATTTTTGTTGTACTTGTTGTTCTAATTTGAGTAGAGGAACACTACCAATTGGTATTAGAGAACCAATGGATTTTTGAATGTGTGGTGGACAAATTCCATGGCATTGAGAAAATGTTGAGCGAAAAATCTCAATGTAAGAGTAAAGTGTTGCTAGATGAAAACATCGTGAAATTCGCAAAAGAAATAAGGTAGAAATTGAAAATGTCAGGCAAAAGGACCATGGACCTAGAGATAGATTTCTCAATCACAACTTCAAAATCATTAAGAAGGAGGATGTAAACCCTTAGAGAATGATAAATAAACAAGGAATGAAAGGAAGCTTAAATAACAAGTGTTGCATGGCAGCGTAGTCCCTGCCAGGTTGGAATGGGAGTAAATGCGACTATGTACAGACATGTGGGTTGCAAGTTGCAGTACATGTGGTATCCATGCAGAATTTAGTATTCTCGAATTAGTTTTATTTGAAATTTATCAAAAATTATTAATGTCTGGTACATCAATGAAGGTTCCTAGTATCTAAGTTTGATAGTACAGGAAAGATTTAAAAGGATCCTAAACAAAAAAAAATAGTGTACAATAGTAGTACATTTAAAAGGTTCTTGGACACAAAAAATTTAGTATACAATAGAATAGTAGTAACGTCTGTTACATAGGTTCGTGGACAAAAACACAAAATAAATATCATTCCCGAATTAGTCTTCTTTAAAACAAGGCCTCCTGGACACAAAAGAAATTGAAATTTATCAAATTATAGATTCCTGGACACCATAAATTATACATACGAATTATGTACTTTTATAAAGTACATATTTACTTGTATAGATACCAAATATGTACTTTTATAAAGTATGGGCATGAGGATTTATAGACCATGCACAGAGCCCTCATTCCATACTTAGGAACTTTTTGGATCGCGGGTTCTCGGGCTGGTGGGCTCAAAATTTGGGCTATGTTGTTATGTGCCCTACAAATAGCACCCAGAGTTCCATGATATACAAATTTACAAGCGGACTTGCGGACTATTTGAATTTTAAGGGCCTCGTGTTGATGTAATAGCACAATTGGACTTAGGCCTTGAAATTGCAGTGCAGATGTGCCAAGCAGTATGAAGGATAGGTGGTAAGGATGCAAGAAATGGCATACTCTCTATATGTGTGAGTAGAA
>JASDQU010235823.1:0-17153 GCA_032191745.1 Picea mariana
TAATCTAACCTAGACACTTTGGCTAAGATTAAACTGTTTAGCCAAACTCATTCACTACCCTATCAACATCAATTTAAAAAGAACTTGGCCATGCTTGAAAGGTATGGACCAAGTTACTATTATTGCATGGGGATTTTATTGAAATTCTTTTATGCCCTCTTTTTTTCTTTCTTTTTTCTTTTCTTTTTCTTTCTTTTTTCTTTTTCAAATTATTTGCAGAATGAAAAATCATTTGTCAACAAAAACACTAGAGACAGATAATATCCCAGTCACTAGTTGATCCTATAACTTATAGGGTGATAACAGGATGACTAGGAGTGAAGCTATGGTAATAGTCCTCCCCAGTGGATGGGTGAGATATATGACTACAAGAGAAGGGAGAACATAAAAGGAAAGGAAAAACTCATAGAATATCTTCTGTGTGAAGATAAGACATCTTCTGTGTGAAGATAAAATATCTTCTGTGTGAAGATAAGAAAGAAGTATCTTCTGCGTGAAGACGAAATAAAGAAAGAGTATCTTCTACGCGAAGATAAAGAGAACAAAACTTTCGATGATTTATAGATATGCCAGTCAGTGATCATGATGCCAAATGACCAAGTGGATGCCTCCAGTTATCCAGTTGATGATGTTGCCCAGTTGATGATGTTATCCAATTGATGATGTTACCCAGTTGATGATGTTGCCCAGTTGATGATGTTATCCAGTGGATACTGCTACCTATTTGATGTTGACCTCCAGTGACCTGTCAAAAGATAAAGAATATCCTTCTTGTTAAGAGAGAGTGTTAAAATATTGTGTAACTGCAAAGAATATTCTTATCCCCTTTTGTGGATAAAGATAAAATATATTTATTATTGATTAGATCAATCCCCTTTTGTGGATTGATCATGTTGGGCATTGTAATTGACCAAATCCCCTTTTGTAGATTGGTCAAACTCTAATTGTAATAGGCCAAATGAAAAGATGACCCCAAAATATATTAAAGTGGTTATAACCACCCATAATGAGAAGTCGGCTCAGCCATAATATATTAAAGTGGTTATAACCACCCAGAATGAGAAGTCGGCCCTGCCAATGAAAAGACACTTGTTCAACACCTGCCAGTTTGTATAAATAAGAGAGGCCAACGCCTAATTTGGACACACACTCAACTCACTCATCTAGTGCGCAAGTATTGAAGGAAGCTGCAGTTACCAGTTGTCGGAAGAAAGAAGAGAAAGAGAGGCGCATCCTTGGGAGAGGAATTTTTGTGTTGCTTGGTTCATTGTCTTGGCATTGTATTGGCTATCTATATTAAGGAAGTTTTGCTGGGTTTTCTTCCCCTTGAGGGTTTCCCAAGATAAATGCTTGTGTACTCTTGTGATTGTGTTTCTTTTAGTGATCCTATCTATGCTATTGTTATCTAGTAAATTGAAAGTAACCTAATAATAGCAAAAACTTTAACACATGCATCTCAGGAGTCACATGTAGAAACTTTTGTGTGCGCCATGCATGCATCTCAGGAGCCACATGCATGCGCCATGCATGCATCTCAGGAGCCACATGTATGTACCATTCATACATCTCAGGAGCCAAAAAGGGGGCTGCGCACATCAGATTCAATTTTGACATTGTTATAAGCATAATTTGTAGAAAAAAATGGATATTCGAATTCCTCTAGAAAAAATACTCAATTTAAAAAAAAAAATCGTTCGAAATGGAGTCTAGGAAGTGAAGTTATGAGCATTTTAAAATCAACAAAATTTCAACTTTTTTCTGGAAACAACCACACGATTTTCAAAGTTTCATCCAAACTTCATTTTGATCTTCTTCATTACAAAAAGAGAAAATGGATATGTGTGGACATACCACTGGTGCATCTCCTTCATCAAATCCACGTGGACATCTACATCTCCAACAAAATATTCAATGAGCACAAACTTGCACAATTGCGAAGTATTCGTGGAGTGAAGGACACAATTGCTTAGCAATTTCTTTTTGTTCCTTCTCATTTTTTTTTCTTATGCATTGTACTTTGAGGGGGGGGGGNGGGTGGCGGGGCGAGGGTGGTTTCCCATGAGGTTTTTCCTCTTTCTTCAATTTTTCAGTGTTTCATTCTTATATGCATTGTACAATGGGTACCTAACATGGCCTTGTTGGTTGTGGAGCCTGATCATCTTCCTGAGTCAAAGGTTTGTTTCAGTCATGCTTGGACCCCATTCCCTAACATGGGGTGTGGGAGGGATTCCCCCCCCACAACTGTCTCCAGAGGGGGTAAAATATTGTAATTTCGTAGTCAATATGGACCGTTCATTATAAGGTCACAGATCTAATGGTAGAAGTTATTTTTAGGGTTTTTTGCCCTAGAAGGCAACCCTCTTTTATGAGGGAATTGTATTGCGGCTGTGTATGATTGTGATTATTGTATTCTGAGAGAGGATATTGTGAGAGAAAGAACAAGAAGTTACAACAGGTGTGTTGTAGGTTGTATCCCTTCATTTTGTTGGATAATACAAAGGAAAAACTTAGAAATTTCTCTGGTGGACGTAGCCCACACTGGGTGAATCACGTATACATGTGTCTCTATTGGTGTATTTGCTGTGTTTTATTTCCGCATTTGTTTTATTTTATTTTTCCCAGATCCTACTTTTCTAACATCTGGTATYAGAGCAAAAGGTAACTCCCAGGAAAAGAGGGTTCCCGGTTCAAGTGGGAGCAATGGTGAAAGATGGAAAGTTTAGGGTCGAGAATTTTAATGGCCAAAAATATTGATTATGGAAGATGCGGATGGAAGATTATTTATATTAGAAGGATCTATTCCTACCWTTCGTTGAATAGAAAAGAAGTCGACGACCATGAAGGAAGAAGAATGGGAGGTTCTTGAGAGAAAGGCACTAGGAAYGATATGGTTGAGCCTGACAATGTCTATGGATTTCAATAGTTTGAAAGAAAAGACAATAAAGGATTTGATGGATGCATTGGATAAACTATATGAAAAACCCTCGGTGTCCAATAAGATATTTCTAATGAAGTGATTATTTAATATGAAGATGTCAAAAGGTGGGTATGTTGCGGATCATTTAAATGAATCTAATACGATTACTGATAAGCTAAGTTCTATAAAAGTGGACTTTGATGATGATGTCATGGCTCTTCTAATATTGTGCTCATTGCCATAAAGTTGGAATGGCTTGGTCATGGCTCTAAGTAACTCTGTCTCTAGTTCAAACACTCTAAAATTTGATGATGTTGTTGGTGTTATCCTTAGCGAGGAAATGCGACGAAAAAATCATAGGTGAGACATCGGGTCACACATTAAACATGAAGAACATGGAAAGACAAAAGGATAGAGGAAAGGGTTCAGGGAACTGTGGGAATTATAGGAAGGGCCGATCCAAATCCAGACTGGGAAAGATAGATTGATGGAATTGTGGGAAAAAAGGACATCTGAAAAAGACTGCAGAGCTCCAAAGAAACAAAGAGATGGACAACATGAGATAAATCAAGAAGCAAATGTAGCAGGTGATGTGTTACAAGATGCTTTGATTCTTTTTGTAGATATGATTTCCGAGTCCTGGGTAGTAGATTCAAGGGCTTCATTTCATGCCACACCCCATAGGAAACATTTTCTAGATTATGTTCAAGGTGATTTTGGACAAGTTCATTTGGGTGATGATGCGCCATGCAAAATTGTTGGAATGGGTAAGGTACAAATAAAGCAAAATAATGGAAACCAATGGTTGTTGAAAGAGGTAAAACATGTTCTAGATCTAAGGAAAAATCTTATTTCAACAGAACAGTTGGCAATTAAAGGATGTATATCTATATTTACAAATAAGGCGTGGAAGGTCACCAAAGGATCATTGGTGATAGAAAAAGGAGAGAAGGTAGGTACATTGTATTTATGTACTGGTAATACTTTTTCTTCTATCTCTTTAGCTTCTACAAGAGTGGATATGGTACTTTGGAATTATAGGATTGGAAACACGAGTGAGAAGGGGATGCAAATACTTCACAAAAGGAATTTGTTTCTAGATCTTAAACAAATTGATTTGGATTTCTGTGAGCATTGTGTTTATGGAAAACATAACAGAGCTAGATTTCTCGGAGTCGGAAAAGAAAAGAATAATGAAAGGTTAGAGCTTGTGCATACATATGTATGGGGACCAACTCATGTATCATCTCTTGGTGGCTCTCATTATTATGTTACTTTTATTGATGATGCAACTAGAAAAACTTTGGCTTATTTCATTCGACAAAAATATGATGTTTTTGATACTTTTAAGAAATGGAAAACTTTGGTTGAGAATGAGACAAGAAAAAGGTTGAAGTGTCTCAGATTAGACAATGGAAGTGAATATTGCAGCCATGAGTTTGATGATTATTGTTCATACCATGGGATTTGTAGAGAGAAAACAATTCCAGGAACACCATAAGAAAATGGTGTGTCATAAAGGATGAACAGGACAATTATGGAGCGTGGAAGGAGTATGAGATTTTATATTTGGTTTCCCTTACAGTTATGGGAAGATTTTGTAGATATTGTTGTTTACTTAATAAACAGAGGACCTTCAAGCTCTTTGGATGGTGAAATTCTATAGGAGGAATGGACAGGTAAAAAGGTAAACTATTCTTTTTTGAAGACTTTTGGTTGTAAAGCATTTGTCCTTATTGATAAAAAAATAGAACAAAGCTTGAGGCAAAATCCAAGAAGTGTACGTTTATGGGATACGATGTTAATGATTTTGTTTATAGCTTATGGGATTATGAAAATAAAAAAATCATTAGGAGTAGAGATGTCATATTCAATGAGAAGGTCATGTACAAAGATCAGTTGCAGGGAAAGAAACAAGAAAAAGAAAAATCAGAATACACAATGCTTGATAAGATCATTGAAAAATAAATTCCAAAGGTACCATAAAATCAAAATATATAACAACAGGAGCGACAAGTACCTCAAACTCCTACAAGTGTTATTATAAGATCTATCAGGTTAAGTAGACCCCCTAAACGATAATCTCCTTCATTGTATTATTTATTGTTGACTGATTCTCGTGAACCAGAATGTTATGAAGAGGCAATGTAGGTAGGCACTAAAAAGAAGTGGGAGAAAGGTATGAAAGATGAAATGGATTCCTTGGTAAATAACCAGACTTGAGACTTGGTTCAGTTGCCTGCAGGAATAACGAGCATTACATAATAAATGGGTTTACATGTTGAAGGAAGAAGATGGAGGAAAAAAGCGGTACAAGGCTAGACTTGTTGTAAAGGGGTTTTCACAAAAGAAAGATATAGATTTGATGAAATATTTTATCTTGTCGTTAAGATGACTTCAACTAGGACTATTTCAAGTCTTGTAGCAGTAGAATATTTACATCTTGAACAGTTAGATGTAAAAACAACTTTTCTCCATGGGGATTTGGAGGAAGAGATTTATATGCAACACCCACAAGGGTATGAGATCAAAGGGAATGAAAATTTGGTATGCAGGTTGAAGAAGATCTTGTATGGCCTAAAACAAGCTCCAAGGCAATGGTATTTGAAGTTTGACAGGTTTATGACATAACAAGGTTATAGTAGATGTCATTCTGATCATTGTGTTTATTTTAAAAGGCTAGAAAATGGAAGTTATATTGTCTTGCTATTGTATGTAGATGGCATGCTTGTTGCAAGGTATAAATTTGCTCAAGAAGAAATTAGCTAATTCATTTGTGATGAAGGATTTGAGTGCTGCAAAGAAAATCCTTGGTATGAGAATAACAAGAGACAAGAAAAATCACAAATTGACATTATCTCAGGGTGAGTACATATAGAAGGTGTTGGAGAGGTTTAGAATGCAAAATGCAAAACCAATTAGTACACCTTTGGACAACCATTTCAAATTAAATAAGGAAATGTGTCCCAAGACACAAGAGGATATAGAATACATGTCCATGATCCCTTATTCATCAACAGTTGGCAACTTGATGTATGTGATAGTTTGCACAAGACCAGATATTGCACATGCAGTGGGAGTTGTGAGCAGGTATATGAACAATCTAGGTAAAGAACATTGGGACGTAGTAAAGCGGATTCTCAGGTATTTGAGTGGTATTGGTACTCATGCATTATGTTTTGGAGATTCATAAATTGTTCTACAAGCATATGTTGATTCATATATGATAGGTGATAAAGATAGTAGGAGGAGCACCATAGTGTATGTTTTTACTGTAGGTTGAACAATAGTAAGTTGGATTTTGAAACTGAAAAAGGTTGTTTCACTTTCAACAACGAAAGCAAAGTATGTTGTTGCTACAAAGGATAGTAAAGAGATGACTTGGTTACAAAGATTTATGGAGGAATTGGGAAAGAAGTAGGAGAATAACATGTTTTATTGTGACAACAAGTGTTCCATTCATCTTGCAGAGAACTCATCCTTCCATTCAAAGACTAAGAATATATAGCTTAGGTACCATTTCATACTATATGTCTTGGAAGATGGACATTTGAAGTTGGAAAAGGTACATACTAGCCATAATCCTTCAGGCATGTTAACAAAGGGAGTAACCAGGGAGATACTTAGTTCCTGCTCAGTTTCAGTTGGTCTTCAAGCATGAAGGTGAAGATGAGAAAATTTCCAGGTCCAAGGTGGAGTATAGTCCAACATGTACATCATGAGTGGAGTTGTTGTGATCAGTCTCCAAGTTAGAGATTGTTGGTTGTGGAGCTTGATTATCTTCTTGATTCAGAGGTTTGTTTCAATCGTGATAGGACCCATTCCCTAACGGGAGTGTGTGTGTTGTGGGGCGGGGGGAATTCCCTCCCCCCCACAACTGTCGCCAGGGCGGTCTAGGGGGGGTAACGCCCCTGAAGAGAAATATTGGGAAAAGTTGCCTTGTAAAATATTGTAATTTCATATTCAATCTAGACCATTCATTATAAGGTCGCAGATATGACGGTATAAGTTATTTTTAAGGTTTTTTTTCCCTAAAAGACAACCCTCTTTTATGAGGAAATTGTATTGCGACTATGTATGATTGTGATTATTAAATTATGAGAGAGGATATTGCGAGAGAAAGAAGATGAAGTTATGGCGGGTGTGTTATTGGTTGTATCCCTTCATTTTGCTGGATAATAAAAAGGAAGGACCTGGAAATTTCTCTGGTGGATGTAGCCCACACCGGGTGAGCCACGTATATATGTGTCTCTACTGTATTGTGTATCTGTTGTGTTTTATTTCCGCATTTGTTTTATTTTATTGCTCTGTGATCCTATTTTTCTAACATGCCTCTATTGCTGGGACCCATTCATCATGTACACCCTAGTAGTGTTCAGGGGGAGTGTTGGAGATATTACACACTCACCTAGAATTATTTTCTTAAGTTTGATTATCCAAAGTTGAGAAGGCTTCCTTAGATTAAAATATTTTCTCTAGAGAATATTCCCCTACAATATAGGGTGCTCCTCTTCAGTTCATAGTCAATTACACTCAGTTAGACTAGTGGAAATCACTCATGCATGGCAACCTCGGTTTTATCACCAGTAGTTGCATGTGTTTCTCTCACTTCCACACGTGTGACTCAATTAACTGATGATTCCATTGATCAGTTAGCTAGGACTAGGTGCCAAATCACACCAGTGTTCGTTAGTGAGAGTCTAGATCTCTCTAGATCACTACTATGACACATTAGTTACTCATGTAGCCTATATCTATTGTAAATTATTCACTCTTTGTGTGTGGAATATGGTTAATACATTTTTCTCATTCTTTCACTCCATTTTTTTTCTCTTCTTCTCACCTTTGCAAGCCGTGTATGTTCTTTTGCTAGCTAGATCGTCTATGCATGTATTCACCACATCTTACAATCTCACTTCGATCATTCTTGGAATATTGTTGCACCACTTGAAGTCCTAAAGAGGATAATAAGAAAGGCAAAGGTGAACATTCAAGTACAAGTTCCCCGTGATTAAGGTACACAAGACATTGGCTCAATTTTAGATGTCATATGTACTTTATTTTATGACATAACAAAAGAAGAACAAATGTATAGTGTACCTAGTGTTTTCACACCAAACCAATTAGTTCCATCGGGTTCCTTTGTTCATCCACTCACCAGTACATAAGAAAAATTACTCAACCAAGTTGGATGGAAAATAACTATGTCCCATTGAACTTTATTGCTATAGTAGGTCAACCTCATCAATTTCTCAATGGCTCAATAAAGATGCTTCTAAAATTATGGTGTAATAATGTTATTTCTACTAAATATAATTTGAAATTATTACCATACATTTGTTGATGATTTTCTTATTGAGCATGAAGATTGTGTTATGATTTTGTTTATACAAACACTAGAGGCAAAATCCTAGAGAATGGTATTGAAATTTTACTAAGGGAATATGGATAATTAGGATACATTTGAAGAAGCGTTGAAGGATGAATGTGATAAGAAATATTCCCTGGATGGGGTGACACAGGGCGCAATGGTGCCACGCGGGATCGAGCCGGGACGCAGCATTAATGCATCCACCAGCCCACATCACCTCTGACCATAACTCACCATGAGCAGGAGCAGGCGCATTAAAACGATGAGGCTCTTCATGCAAGGGAAGGGTACCCGTCATCAGCGCACTATCCAACAGACTTTAATGGCTATGGTGATCATTTTAGCACTCGCTTTCATTATCCAGGCCGTCATAACAAAGAGCGAGATGCTCCGTGTAGCCTTCGTTCCACTGGAGAAGCAGAATTGCAGCAGCCTCTCCCCCGCTCCCCTGGAATAGTGGCAGCACCCGACGACCTTGCCAACATTCAGGAGCAGAACGACCTTTCGCGAAAGCACTCAGGCAATTCACCGGACCCCCACCATGCTCCGAGCGAGAGGGAATTCACGAAGGGGAGCTGCCTGGTACACGGCGGAGTCACGGCGCAAGAGAAAAGAGAAATTTGAGAAATCCATGGCAATGGCAGCTAAGAGAAGAAGAAACAGACCATGCACGCCTCCAATGGCGTAAGTGGAGGAAGTCATCCCGGAAGGAGGCTTGGAAAGCCCTCCTGAGCACACTTTGTTTATAGTGCCGGACAATTGGAATCCGCACCTGAACTTTGGTCCGGATAGTAAGCCACCGCCTGCAAGCACTATGCTCGAACCTCTTACCACCAGCTCAGAGACGCCTTACCCCCCCTGCTACATGGAAGAGGAGGTTCCTCCCAAACCTACCAGGGAAGCGGAGATGCAAGCACACACACGACAATTGCACACGAATCAGGAAGAAGAAGCAACCACCTTCGAGGGGGTAATGGACATCCATCGCCCGAAGCAGCCACCTTCAGTCGACTGGGGCTACCTCAATCTCATCTTTGAGATGAGAAGTATGCTGGAGGACCAGTTCTTCCGCCTTGCGCGAATGGATCAGAGACTTGACATGCTCTTTGCGGCACATTCCAGAACTCTGCCAAAGAAACAATGTCCGACTTGCGTGCGGGCCTATTCGTTCCCAGCAGGATGGAGGCAATCCGAGGACGAGGACAAGCGCGCCAGTTCAAAGGTTACATAATGCTCAGAACTAGACTTTGTTTTTGTTGCTATAATTTAGGCCTTGGGCTAGCTAGCTATCAGTTTTTATTAGAACTAGTCAGGATAACCAGTTTCATGCTCACGACTGTTAGTCCTGGTTTCCTTCGGGCAAGACATAGAACTGTCAATTTTGTTAATTTTGAGAACTGGGTGAAAAATGGCCAGGGATGCCCAGCTGTCCTGATTTCCTGCTCAGGCGGGACAGCTGGCATCACCAACAACTTATGTATTCTGTTCATGGCAATATAATAGGTTCCATCTTTTTACTTAAAAAAAAAAATGTGATAAGAAATATAATAGGATTTTAAAAGTAGAACTAGTATGGGTAAAGAAGAAAGGAACTAAAACTTTCAAGGAGTTTAACAATAGGTTCATCCAAGAATTGGGTTAGTTGATGCTGCAACCCTAATTTTTTTCATTGGAGCATTTGATTGGAGTTTCAAATTCTTAGGAATGACATAAATCTAGCAAACTTAAGATCAACATTTGTTGCTATAATAAACCTATATAATAACATGATCGTTTCTAGTAAAATTGATCGATCTAAATAACATTATTGTTGCTACTAAAATTGATTAGTCTAAGTCATCCATGAGGATTGATCCCAAGGTGGATGTAGGAGGAAAATCACCAATCATGGTTGATGCTATCTCTGATAAGAGTAACAAAATGGTAGAGAACTTTTATAGGATGGAAAGAGGGAAACCATCTTACTCTCAAGTAACTAATCATATCAACTATGGCCTTAAATGCCGTGTAAAAATTCATTGTTTCTCAATAAGTATAAGAGGACTAAGGAACAATTTGTCCCATCCCCTTTGAATTAAAATAACACAGTTATGAGATCTTTTTGGTGCAAGGCATGTGAAGGGGCACATAATGAAGATGGTGTAGTATATTTGAGAAGATGGCTCATACATTTCAAGATGACTATGAAGAAGAAGGAGGTTACATGGAAGAACCTTCTTAAACATTAAATATGATATGGGAGGAAGAAAGTATTCTTTATGGCAAAGACATTTTATCGATGAATGATTCACTGAGTGGGAAGATCATATCTTTGACAGAGGAACATATGGTAGTTATGAAAAAGGGTACGATAAATATAGACAAGCTTATGGGGCACCACAAAGAGAGGCCCTCTGATGAAGAAATTATAGGGACATGGTAGCACAAAGGTCCCATAATCACAAGAGCAAGAAAGTTGATGCATGAAATGACAAGAAGCTAGCATAGGCGGGGAATGACAAAACTAATAAAATAGTGAAATAAAACCCCTCATGTACAAGCAGAATTATACATTTCATCAATGGGAATTAAGTGCTAGAAACATTGAGAATTCTTAAGGAATAAAGAATCACTTTGATCCAGCTGGATATCGGTGGCCACCCACCTTTTCCAACTGGCTCAAAACAGTTTTCTGGCAATTTACTATTTTTAGCATTGTTTCACTTCCGGAGCCGTTTTGAGGCCCTAAACGATGTTTTTTTTGGGAAAACGGGGAGCAATATGGAATATACTTCCATATTTTCCCCAAAATGAATCTCCTCGACGCTACCTTTCCAATGGGCTATTATACGCCTAAAACATAGATCGTATGCAAAAGTTACGACCCCAGGAAGTTGATGTACTAACTTACCCAAACAGGGCCCACATGACTTTTGGCGCTTCATCTCCTAGGGTTAGGTTTTTGGATGTATAGGGTTTTTGGCATTCCTATTTATTGTAAAAAGGCCTTCAAAGCCTCATTGTAATGATGTTCTTGCGAATGAGCGCAACCGTCACATCTCTCCTCAGAGATAAGCCGCCACCATTCCAACAATCTTGTTTCCGCTGCATTTTACAGTTTCACTTTATTTCCTTATTGAATAGAAAACCAGTTTTATTGTATCTCTGTTATTTTGTGTTAAGCACCTGCTAATAATCTGTAGTCATTTCATTCTGCTCATAAAATCCGAATCACACTTAGAATCATAAAAAATCAGATGAGAAAAAAAAATAGAAGTCATTCCTTAGTAGAAAAGTTCACTAATCCAAGTAATTCCAAAATTTTATTTATCTTAAGAACCCTCAAAAATCAATTCCAAATCCTTTGATGGATTTTTTGAAGATTCCAATTCAAATACGTGATTAAAAAAAAAATCTGCACCTATATGAGTGATATATCAAACTAAAAAGAAGCATGTGATATGTCTTAGCATGAACTGTGTAGGTAATAATGTCATTCACTCTCCCTTTTACATTACTTTGATGGTTAATGAGTCATTGTTACATATCTATATGTTATATTTAGGGACCTAAAACAATGTTGTTGTAATTAAGGTTATGAATCAACTAAGACTATAGATCACAAAGCCACATACAAATGTGTATGTTATGGATTCCATAGAAGTCGAGGCATGTGGTGATCCAGGTGGATCTCGATGGCCAACCACCTTTTCCAATGAATCAATATTTCAAGCCTATGGTTTTGATAAATCATGATATTCACCCTTTTGACGAGAAATGGAATTTAATACCATCTTCATTTGTTAATTATATTCACCCTTTTGATGAGAAATGGAATGTAATACCATCTTCATTGTTAATTACAAACATCATTAATGATTTCCTGGTGATCTTATGTACATGCCTACAACATAGCGTTAATGCACCAGATCCCATTAGAACTCCGTAGTTAAGCAGGCTTAGGCTACAATAGTACTAGGATGGGTGAGCACCCAGGAAGTCCTACCGTTTTACATGCCTATGACATTTTATAAACTTAGATTAATTTATCCCACACACATCATGGGAATTGTTCTCCTCTCACTCTCTCATATACAATTGAGGTGAAGGACTGGAGTGTGATTTAAATCTTGTTGTGAATGAAGAGTAGCCAACATCTCTTTCTTTTCATAGATAAGCTACCCCATTCTACTAGTTTTTGTTCTACAATGTTTTTTCTCTCTTATTCATTAATAGAAGTTGGGTTTCACTATATTTCTGTCTTCTCTTCTATAATTTTGTTTTTGTCTCGTTTCGTTCTCAACATAATCCAGATCAATGGTATCAGAGCATTCTGCTCCTTGTCATTTCTCACAGTAGGTTCTCGACGATGTCAGGGTATAAAGATTTGGGTCTTGAGCTAGTTTTGCTTGAGGACAACCTCTCTCGCTAGCCCAAGCGACCTCCCATGGCGAAAGAAAAGAGAGATGATAGAGAAGTAGATCCTTCCAAGACGTTTCTCGAGGAATCCCTTGTGCAATAGAGGAATGAGATTATGGACAACTTCACTCGGATCATTCGAAGACTACTGATGGCGACCATTAAGGCATCTTCGACAAGCAACCATTTCAGAGGTGCGACACCCTTCAAGGTACACAACAATTTTTATAACCCCTTATTTGAAGGCCAGATAGAAGCAAATGCTCTAGAAAAATGGTTGAATATGCTAGAAGGTTATTACTCCATTCAAAAAAAATTTGATAGTGAAAAGATCACCTTCATGCTCCTTAAATCCCTTCCCTATGTCAGAGCTTGGTGGGAATGTTACTGGGAGAGGTACAGTACGAATGAATATACACCATTCAAGAGAGAAACCACTTGGGAAACCTTCGTAGATGCCCTAAAGGAGGAGTTCTACCCTGTTGGAAACTATGATGACCAATACATGAGATGGACAACTCTGTGTTAGAAAAGAGATTGGACTGTGCCAGAGTACGCTAACATATTTCATACCTTGCTCTCAAAGCTGGGTATCAAAGACTCTGAGCGACACCTGGTTTTGAGGTATCACAGTGGTCTACACAAGTACATCCAAACATAGATAAATTTCTTGGACATCTCCTCACTGGGTGTTGCTTATCGATATACAGTCAAAATTGAGCAGAAATTCATGCAACAAAGTAAGGGTTCAAGTTTGATAATACGCCACAATAGAATCATGGAAAAGGAAACCCTAACTCACAGAACGAAGGATAGAGCAAGGAAGGTCAACCTTAAGAGAGCCAGTCCAAGATGCAAGCAAAGAAGGGTAATGGGAAGTCTAAGAAAGACACCAGAAAGTGGTGTGAATTCCACAACAGTCTCTAACACAACACAAATGAATGTCGCTCGAAACAATCATTGGTGATTGAGCTCAAAGAAAAAGAATTGAAACCTAAAACAAATCATCGATGGAGAACTGACTGCTACCATCGAGGCCACAATAATACAACCAAAATAACCAGATGAGATTAAGGAGGGGGTGCTCCTCTTCCACTCACAGATGTGGGTAAAGGGGACCCCAATGCATTTCATTTTTGACAACAAGAGTCAGAAGAACCTGATCTCAACCGAGGTTGCCAAGATATTGAAGCTACCAACAATACCACACCCCCAACCATACACCATCGAATGGTTGAGTCGGGGATGAGACATCCGTGTCAGCCATCAGTGTCACATGTCCTATGGGATCAATCCCTTCAAGGATGAAGAAGTGTGTGATGTTTCCCCACTTGAAGTCTATGATGTTCTTTTAGGACAACCATATATGTGGAAACATCATGCTATCAACTATGAGTCTCTCCCCGCAGTGTCATTGTTACTCTTGGAGGTCAGCTCTACAGGATACCAGAGGTAGCTTAGAATACTGCCACTTCATTGATCTCGAAAAAACAATGCCACAAAGTAATATCTCAAACCATAAAGTTTTCCCTCTTCATGATCCATTCAGACGGTGAACAAGAGGTCACTGTGACCACTACAGGCTTGACCCAAGATGTTTCTATCCAAAAGAAGCAGGTCGACAAGATTGTAGGGGAGCACGAAGAGAATGAGAGTCTTCCACATGTTCAACATATCTCTATTGGCCACGACCCGTTCCAAGTGTGCTTGGGGTTCCAACCATTAGCCCCCATTGATATAACTCTTCTAGATGCATCTTCATCGACAAAGTCCTCCCACACTTGGACCAAGGTAGATCGTGCAGCTAGATAGATTGAACAGATCCATCACCTCCAACAGGTTCATGACATCCTTCCACAGACAAAGTACAAGCATGGAATCTACTTCAACAAGGCAATCAACTCACTAAGGTTTAGATTCAATAGAAGTTTTCCCATCTCCCGAGGAAACTTGACGTAATGGGGACCATTGCTTCCTAATGGGGGAGGAATGGTTTAGGTGGATCTCGGTGGCCAACCACCTTTTCCATTGAATCAACATTTCAAGCCTATGGTTTTGATAAATCATGATATTCACCCTTTTGATGGGGAATGGAATGTAATACCATCTTCATTTGTTAATTACAAACATCATTAACGATTTCCTATTGGTCTTATGTACATACCTACATCATAGCGTTAACGCACCAGATCCCATTCGAGCTTCGTAGTTAAGTGCGCTCAAGCTAGAATAGTACTAGGATGGGTGACCACTCGAGAAGTCCTACTATTTTACATGCCTATTGCATTTTATAAGCTTAGATTAATTTATCCCACATGCATCATGGGAATTGTTTTCCTCTCACTCTCTCATATATAATTAAGGTGAAGGAGACCCTTTAAGCATGCAATGGAGTGTCATGTAAACCTTGTTGTGAATGAAGCGTAACCAACATCTCTTTCTTTTCAGAGATAAGCTACCCCATTCTGCCAGTTTGTGTTCTACAATGCTTTTCTCTCTTATTCATTAATAGAATTTGGTTTTCACTATATTTTTGTGTTGTCTTCTATATTTTTGTTTTTGTCTCTTTTTGTTCTCAACATAATCCGGATGATGTGGAATGATAAAAAACTTACATAATAGATTGGAAGCTTACCATGGAAAAATCTTGTTAATATATGTTGTGGTAGTTGATGTCCCAGATGCTTGGGGAGTATTATTGTCAAGAAAATGCATTTCCAAATTGGGGGTAAACATACAGATGGGTTGTTCTTATGCAAGAATCCCTACCACTGATAATGGCAACATCAAATTTCATGTGGAGAAAATCAGAAGATACCACAAGGAATATCTAAACCTACCAATGAATTAGACTTTGTATTTAGAAGAAGATTTTTGAAATTATGCCATAATGTTGCAAAATAATATTATGCACATCTTAATTGTTGCATTTGCACAAAATAACGAGTTTTCTTTATGGATAATACATTTTATTGGAGCTACGTCCCTAGTTGGGGTTGGAGATGTAATCATATTACCTATTCTCTCAGTAAGATTATGCCATTCTCACATCACTTGGAATTTAATTGTACAAATAATACAAATGGATATGAGGCCTTTATAATAGGAGTTAATCTAGCAAAAGATATGGGAATCAAGTCAATAAAGTTAGTCGGTGATTCAAATTTAATGGTGCAACAAATAAGACATATTTGAAAACTAAGAATTATATATACTGAAGATGTATTGAAATATTGTTTAGGATACTATTGAATTGTTTGAATCATTTTCCATATTTTTTTGTCTTGAGAGAGACGAATACACAAGCAAATTCCATGGTAGTGTTCATTACATATTCTCAACCATGTCCATTTATAACAACTTGAAAATATTAAACGAAAGTCATTTGTGTACCTTCTCAACCATGTCCATTTATAACAACTTGAAAATCTTAAACCAAAGTCATTTTTTTACCTTCAATCCTATACCACATAGAACATTGGATTTTTCTTTTGAAAATGACACTCATATCTTAAAAGTTTCTTATGAAAGCAACATGAATTTTTCATCGATAAAATGAATGTGCTAGATGAGATGCACACATAATGAAACTCAGATACAATTCCAACACATAAATTTGTACAAATAAAAACAAGAAGATTCCTAAAGGGTTGATCCAATTAGATAAAAGTTTTTAAAGGTACGATATGTCGGAAGTGACCTTAGATATATAGGCAATAATGAAGATGGTATTGAAATCAATATTGGTTCTAAAGAAAGCCCTAAAATGATCAAGATCAAGAAAATGTACTACCTTGATGAAATAAGATAGATTGAAGAATTAATAAAGCAGTTATATAATAAATTATAGACCTATAAAAATGATATTCTCAAGCAAGTTATACCTTTGAAGGATGAAACTAAGACATTAAAGAAAAAACAGAGACCATTCAACCCAAAGTTGGTCCCACACATCCTAAGAGAATTGTTAAAATTGGTGGAGGATAAGAGTATCATTCCTATCAAGTATTCCTCTTGGTTGCTAATTTGGTCCCAAATATCATAAATTAATGGGGAGATAATGTTGTACATCAAAGACTTAAATCAAATGTCACTAAAATATAACTATCCCTTGATGAATAAATATCATATGTTCTAGAAGTCCACTAGTGCATGGATGATGTCATTATTTGATGGTTTCTCAAGATATAATTGGGTATTGGTTACATAAGAGGATCGATATAAAACAACTTTCATTGCACCATTGAGAAATTATGCTTACATTAGATTTGTATTTGGATTAATTAATTATGGGGATACTTTCTGTTGGATTACTGAGAGGGGGGGTGAATCAGTAATAGAGCAATTTAACCATATAATCCAAGTGTTATATCAATGAAGCATTATTATCCAATAACTGCAGAGTAAATAAACAATGAACAAATGAACAATCATACACATACACAGTACACCAGTGTTTTACGTGGA
>JASDQU010235824.1:838-11968 GCA_032191745.1 Picea mariana
TGTGTGTCAACCCTAATCCAGAAGAACGACCAACCATGAAGGATGTCGCCGCCTTGCTCAAGGAAATCAAACACGAATACGATCATGACTACGCCGATTCCAAGGTCGATCTCCTCTTCAAGCATTCTCCCGCCGACTCCAAACGCAGTAACACAGACTCTGCCGAGGTGACAGCGGCGGCGGCGGCGGCGGCAGACCAAGAAGCGCCACACGTCGACGCTTATTCTGGTTCCAAAATCTCCGACCCCCTCATGATGAGATCCTCCCACATGCTCAGCTCCTCCACAACCTCCATCCGCCATTGAAATTCGTCTGACATTATTTTCCTGATCATCGTATTCCTCTTCCAGCTATGACCATTTTCTTTCCACTGTCCTTAATTATGGTGCTTTGTAAATTACTGATCAATGCTCAGAGCTTCTGGAATTACAGACTTTAGTGTTGTTGCAAAGGCGACAGATATAAATGGATAGCTGTGGCCTCTTCTCAACGATGTTACTTCAAGAATTTCGAGCGAGGACTTCCAAACTAACACAGAGTTGGTTTACACTACTCTTCAATGTTGCAATTCTTAAGACATGTTCTTCATAAATTGAATGCTGTATTTCTTTACTCTTCTCTTCCCAAATTAAATAAATTAAATGTTGTATTTGTATACCTTTCTCTTCAGAAATTAAATGTTAACAATGTATGACAGGCCATGAACTTTTATGTATGCTTCTCAGCCTTTTCAGTTTTATTGTCTATCATGTTGATATTATTTAAGGTAGTAGTCAAACTTTTTAATTTTGATTGTTTTTAGGTAATTTTTTCCATTTAATTTTGCTAGAAATCTAGTAATGAATGGTTAGAATGGTTAGATCTGCAGACAATTTTTTCGAAATTTACATTAAAAGATTTCAATTTAAAAACCCAAAAAATAGAATTTTTAGAGTTAAAAGATAATTTTACAGTTTTAATATATAAAAATGTGTAAAGTAAAAAGTGATATAATATAAGTCACTCAAAGATAATAATTTAAAAATATTAAAAAAATAAAAAATTTAAATAATAAAATATAAAAAAATTATATATATTGAGAAGGATTTATATTTTCAAAAGTTTAATCTATCTTCCCTTCTTTCACAAAAGCAAGACTGTATATGCTAACCAGAATGAATTATATATTAATTATCTTAAGAGTCTAATATGTTACAAGATTTAAATTTATAAATACAAATTTAAAATTCATTAAAAATAAATTGGAAACAAGTTTATTTTTATCTTTTGTTGCATACAAGATTTGAATTTATAAATATAAATTTAAAATTCATTAAAAATAAATTGAAAACAAGTTTATTTTTATCTTTTGTTGCAAACAACTTTCAAATTACAAATCCATTTTAACAAACAAGTTTATTTTTATCTTTTGTTGCATACAACTTTCAAGTTACAAATCCATTTTAACAAGGAATTAAAACAAAATTGAAAATAAACAAGCCTACAATTTAATGCATAATTTAACTAACAATTCAATGAACATTGGTCTTAGAAAACACTTAATTTGATAAAATTACACGGTGTCATGTTGACTTGGTTTTATTAAAATAAATTATCTTTTCATTGAACTATTGGGTTGCATAGACCTTTTTTCAAGGAAAACATTATGTGCATCTTATCAAAGATATTTCAATTAGGCACTCTTACATGGAATTAACCAAATGCCCCACAACATTAGCAATAATTAATTTAGCTAACCCTTGGATTGTTGCCTCTTTGTCTCTTATTTGGACATGCATGTGTTGTTGAAAGCTCAAAACATAAGATCTTGTCAACTACATATAATTTAGGTGTTTCCAAGGTGAGGAATCATAAAATACATAAACAATCTTGAAAACAAATATTTTACTATTTGAGAATACCAACATGAGATAAATTGGCATATTCAAAAACACCACCACAAAGATAAACTATCTAGATGACATGGGTAGTCATAGTCTATACATGTGGGCCTAATGGTTAAGAACATGTGTTTCCTCCTAAGAGGTCACAAGTTCAAATCCAGAGGGGGTAGGGTACGTATACCTCCATAGATTTTACCAGTCAAATCGTTGGGTGGAGGGGGTCCCTTGTCCCACAAACAAGGGGGTATCATACACCGATTTGGTGTATGGCTTGGCCATGACCTTAAAATTGGATTATTATAACACCTTGTAGAGAAAGCCCAAATGTGTACAATGAACTGACCTTAGCACTATTACTTCAAGGGAATTGGTTACATCTTGGTGCTATAAAAGGATGGTCATATGGGTTTCTCTAATCATAATGAATGAATGAATGCAAAATGTGCTCCAATGCATTTTTATTTGTTCTTCATATATTGAGCTATGCAAGCTTGTGCTTAAGTGATATAATGGTGTCTCTTGACACCAACTCTTCTTGGAATATTTAGCTCTCTGATCTACCTAATTCCCTAGTTCTCCACCATGGTATTAGAACTATTGGTTTAATTACCTAGCTTGTTGTCTATGAGTCTCTTGGAGGATGTTTTTAGATGTGATCCTATTGATTTAGATATATTTAGTGATTGAGTAAGGGTTTTTACTTGTTGATTATTTATCAAGGTTTAGATCTATAGATCAACATTATGTGTTCCAAGGTAGATCATGTGATATTGAATGGCAATGATTAGGTTATATGGGCACAAGATATGGAGACCTTGATAAAAAGTAAGGTGCTTTGGCAATTTACAAAGACCACAATCCCAGATATGAAGGGTGACCAATAGAATTTTTTCATTGACAATAGGAAGGATGGTGTTGTAGGAGACTTTACCACTTACATTTTAAGAGAGATTTACTTTCATACAAGTGGGATAGACTTTCCTCATTAGGTTTGAAGAAAGCTAAAGACTATGTTGATAAGATCAACGAAATTTTGGTTATGTAGATTAAGAAAGAGTTTATCTCTATGGATCCTCTCTCCCTTAAAATAATTCAAGACTACTTGGCTCATGTCAACGAATCACAATTGAAGTTGGGTGAATGTGTAAAGGAATTTCCCAAGAAAGATTGTCAGCTCATTGAATCGATCCTCATGAACTTGAAGACACGTTATGATATATTATGTTTGACATTTCATGCTATTTGGGCTTCCAAAAAAGAAGATGGTAAGGACTATACCTTCTATTAGCACTCAAAAGTGCACCATCAAATTTTTAAAGATCTTCTTCAAATTGATGTTAGATTTGCCTATTCCCAGGTCTTTAGCCAGTTGTCATAACTTCCATAGTTCTCGTTAAGTCTTGACAAGTTCCCATTTCATCGCTTTTGCCCAGAAATCCAATAATCCCTGGCCTATGATCTGCTTTCAAAGTGACAAAACTTTTATCAAAATTCCTTATTGTCATATTCTTCAGATCTTGAGTTTTCAATGTTTTTTAACAAAAGAGTAAAATTAGTTTTTGTTTTTTGTTATTAAATATTATTTTATAAAAAATAGATAAAAAGAGAAAAGTCTTGAAATTAAAAGGTGGTGTGTGCTCATGTGTTAACCATCTATCCTAAGTCAAGTCTACCACCTATCTACAAACCCATATTGCATGTCAAACCATCCAATACACAACACAAAGCCAGCGCACAAGTGCCAAACCAAGCCACCAAGGAGAGTTCCATATGTGCTCAAGGCGTTGATGAGCTATGAGATCGTTGGCATTTTTAAAACTCCAGATGCCAAGTGTTGAACTAAGATGAAATGTCATACTCTGTCCAAGGTTTGGTGATCGGGTATTTGACATCATACATTCCACGTCCCCGATATCCCTCTCTCTCCCATCAATAAGAAGAAACGCAAGTGTTCGGTGAAGATTTCAAGCGCCCAAATGAGCAGGAACATTTGATGGATGGCGCTACCAAATCTACAGAGATACACAATAGCACTACCAAATCTGCAGATCTACACAATGGTGCTACCAAATCTGCAGAGCTACACAGTGGCACTACCAAATCTACAGAGCTACACAGTGTCGCTACCAAATCTGTAGGACCATTTGAAGTATGGCACTACCGAATCTGCAGAAGCTATTTCGGGAGGGCACTACGGAATTACACACAGTCATTACACAGGATTTGCGCTACGAAACTGCAGGCATGTTTGGAGAAGGTGCTATGAAATATGCAGAGTTATTTTTCAAAGGGCACTATAGAACTAGCTACCCAATGCGATACTGAATGGCGCTACGAGCTGGCACTTGCAATCAAGGGACTCGAATTCATCACTCTTTTGGGTGGCTGATGATGTGGAGAAAAGCAAGGATCACAAGTGGCAGCATGGTGACAACATACAACCCTTGGAGGACACTTGGAAATGGAAAGGAATGTGCCACAAGGGAGACAATGTCATTTAAATTTTGTTGGAGTGATTGCCAACATGATTCTTTTTTTGTAGCAGTTTGTTAAATAGTTGTTAACACAGGTGTTAGATTGTTAACTGATTTGGAGAATCCTATGGGAGGAAGGCCAGCTCGCACCTCTAGTTGTTGCCTTTCCTATTTTATTATAAATACATATTCCAAATGATTAAGAAGGTCTGAATGGTTGAGTTGGGCTCCCTGATTGTAATAGTTTTTTGACTAAAAAGATTGGTTCTCTGGTTATGTATTGGACTTGAATTTTTTTTATTAATAGAAGTTAGTTTCTCTTATTCCATCTCGTTGCCTCTTATGCTGAAGTTTTCATGATTGACTGATTCACATGAGATTTTTATGGTTGTATTATGTTGAATGTTTGATTATAGTACTGCTATAATGTTCTTCAGTGTTCTTTAAACTTTGAATTCAAGAAGATCTTGTGTTTGAGTTTTTCCTCTTTGGGTTTCTTGAAGACCTGATGTCAATAGAAGACCTTTACACTTCCCTCACCAAAGTATTCCTTCTATTCACTTTTAGTCCTATTCACTGACTGAAGTTGATCAAGACCTCAATCGCTTGTGTATGCTAGCCCATATTTCTGAGTTAAAACATTATTATTCTGAGTCTTGTCCATTTGACCTTAAATCACTCATTTACATTTACATATACTTTGATGGGTACTGGGATTATCCTCTTTGCAGTCTGAGGGTGATTCTCAGTGATAACATAAATGGCATCGCTTCTGAGGAACGAAGTGTGAAGCTAGCTTCCTTGGGAGAACGACATATATCCAACTCTTGATGGTAGACAAGAGAGGGATACAGAAAATTGATTGTAATCATCTACCTGGTGACTCCACAATCAAAGACTCCACTGGGGAGGATCCGGTTGACAGAAAGATGAAGGGGTTGAATTGTAAATCCAAGTATCAGTTCATTAGTTTTCTACATGAACTTGTGTTGTTCTTTATCAACTCTTTCCTTCTTTTCCCTTCACATGTGAAGAGGATCATCTTGTGTTTTGTTTATTCAGATGATCATCAACCTACCTTTATCTATCCATCCTTGCAAGAGAAAAATTTGCAACTTCCTTATGTTGTTGATGTTGATCCTATATCTTTACCTCAACCTATTCATAAAGATGAGCTTTGCATTCAAATCCCTCCTAAATTTGATCATTATGATCATCCTTGTGACATTGAAGAGATTGAAACTAATTCA
The DNA here is from genome assembly GCA_032191745.1 of Picea mariana. Lineage (NCBI taxonomy): Eukaryota > Viridiplantae > Streptophyta > Pinopsida > Pinales > Pinaceae > Picea > Picea mariana. The sequence goes on from JASDQU010235824.1 coordinate 6,446, forward strand.
AAACCTAACCAGATTTCATCACCTTTTGCCATTACTGTTGAGCCTTGTCATCATCTTGTTTATCCTCATGATTATCCCACTGCTTTTCAAACTAGAATCAGAATGAAGATGTTCAAGCCTTTAAGGCTGCCATATCTCCTTCATCCTTATCCTCTTGATTGCCTCGAGTATCTTCCCCAATTTTCTAGAGAGGATCATGTCACAGCTGAGAGGCATTTGGGGGCCTTCAAAAACTTTGTTGATCAATTTGATATTATACATGATGATGTTGTTATGAGATTGTTCTCCAAAACATTTTTTAGAGATGTTGTGGTATGGTTTAAGAGTTTGAGAGCTGATTCCATTGGCTCTTGGATCGAGTTGTCTAATGCTTTTTCAAAGCATTGGGGTGAGAAAAAATCTTTTGATTTGTGCCTCGTTGATTTTTATGCCTTGAGGAGAGAGGAGGACAAAGTTATGTCTATCTTCAACAGAAGGTTCTACAACATTTATCATGACATGCCTTTGGAGATCCAGCCTACAGAGACTGTTGCCATGGTATACTATGTTATGGCTCAGCATTCAGAGCTTGTCCTTCTCATGTTATAAAGGAAATCATCATCTTTAAGATAGTTGTTTGAGGATGCAGAAGGAGTGGAAGAGAACATCCATGCTTCCAGAAAGATTCAAAATTCAGATTACTTTGAAGATCTACATGCACAGGGGCAGGAAGACTGTCAGTATGTTTAAGATCCAGAACAAGATGACAATGAGTATGATTCAGATCTAGAACATCAGCAAGATTGTAAGTGTATTTCATATTTGGATCAGGATTCTTTAGTATTTGTAGATTTTTCTATGGACAGGGATGCATGTCAAGTTTATGATCAATTTGCAAACCATGTTGAGCATGTGGTAACTGATGATTGCATAGGAAACTATATGTTCTTAGCTTATCATTATCATCATGATTTAAAAACTGGTGTACCATTATCTCATAATCATCATGATAAAAACTAAGAGACTGTCATTTTTGATGATCAAGATTTTATCACAAGAGAACTAGGAAGTCATATGTTTGCAAGCAGAGAGGCATCCATTGATAAATATGTTTTTTATCTTGGTTTCAAGGATTCAGTTGTAGCCTTGATGGAGTCATATTTTTTAGATCACTTGAAATTTTCAGATTTTATTTATTCACCAGCACTCCCAGGTGAGTTTTGCTTCTTGGAGGAATTTTTATTACTATTGTTATATTTCTGACATTGCCTTTTGATCAGTGGTATGGACAAGATCATTTCAGTTTTGAAACTACTTGAGTGGATTTTATGGAAGTTTTCCTTTACTTGACCAAGTTGTAGATCCAATTAGAGGTAGGGTAGAGTAGGTAATAAGCTCACATTCTGAGTATTGCTTTCCTTCAGTTTGAAGCTAGTTTTTCAGCTTTCCTGAAAAAGTGGCAGTTTTAGACAGTTTTCATAGATTGGTTGCACGGTTGACTCCATAGCCCAATGGATAAGGTGACTAGAACTGCTAGGTTCTTGGAAGCCTCATAGGTAGGCATCCATCTCAGTTGGAGCCAGTGTTATCACTCAAAAGTGCACCATCGAATTTTTAAAGTTCTTCATCAAATTGATGCTAGATTTGCCTATTCCCCAGGTCTTTATCCAGTTGTCATAACTTCCATAGTTATCGTTAAGTCTTGACGAGTTCCTATTTCATCGCTTTTGCCCAGAAATACTATAATCCCTCGCCTATGATCTGCATTCAAAGTGACAAAACTTTTATCAAAATTCCTTATTTTCATATTCTTTAGATCTTGAGTTTTCAATGTTTTTTAACAAAAGAATAAAATTAGTTTTTATTTTTTGTTATTAAATATTATTTTATAAAAATTAGATAAAAAGAGAAAAGTCTTTAAATTAAAAGGTGGTGTGTGCTCATGTGTTAACCATCTATCCTAAGTCAAGTCTACCACCTATTTATAAACCCATATTGCATGTCGAACCATCCAATACACAACACAAAGCCAGCACACAAGCGCCAAACCAAGCCACCAAGGAGAAGTCCATATGTACTCAATGCGTCGATGAGCTATGAGACTATTGGAATTTTTAAAACTCCAAATGCCAAGTGTTGAACTGAGTCGAAATGCCATACTATATCCAAGGTTTAGTGATCGGGTACTTGACAGCATGCATTACACGTCCCTGATCTCCCTCTCTCTCCCAGCAATAAGGAGAAACACAGGTGTTCTGTGAAGATTTCAAGCGCCCAAATGAGCAAGAACATTTGATGGATGGCACTACCAAATCTGTAGAGCTACACAATGGCGCTACCAAATCTGCAAAGCTACACAATGGCGCTACCAAATCTGCAAAGCTACACAATGGCGCTACCAAATCTGCAGATTTACACAATGGCGCTACCAAATCTGCAGAGCTACACAGTAGCGCTACCGAATCTACAGAGCTACACAGTGGCACTACCAAATATGCAGGACCATTTGAAGTGTGTCGTTACCGAATATGTAGAAGTTGTTTCAGGAGGGCGCTACAGAATTACACACAGTCATTACACAGGAATTGCACTACGAAAACTGCAGGCATGTTTGGAGAAGGTGCTACGAAATGTGCAGAGTTATTTTGCAAAGGGCGCTACAGAACTGGCTACCCAATGCGCTACTAAATGGCACTACGAGCTGGCACCTACAATCAAGGGATTCAAATTCATCACTCTTTTGGGTGGACGATGATGTGGACAAGAGCGAGGATCACAAGTGGCAGCATGGTGACAACATACAACCCTTGGAGGACACTTGGCAATGGAAAGGAATGCGCCACAAGGGAGACAATGTCATTTAAATTTTGTTGGAGTGATTGCCAACATGATTCCTTATTTGTAGCAGTTTGTTAAATAGTTGTTAGCACAGGTGTTAGATTGTTAACTGATTTGGAGAATCCTATGGGAGGAAGGCCAGCTCGCACCTCTAGTTGTTTCCTTTCCCTTTTTGTTATAAATACATATTCTAAATGATTAATAAGGTTTGAATGGTTGAGTTGGGCTACCTGATTGTAATAGTTTTTTGACTAAAAAGACTGGTTCTCTGGTTATGTACTGAACTCGAGAATTTTTTATTAATAGAAGTCAGTTTCTCTTATTCCATCTTGTTGCCTCTTATGCTGAAGTTTTCATGATTGAATGATTCACATGAGATTTTTATGGTTGTATTATGATGAATGTTTGATTATAGTACTACTATGATGTTCTTCATTATTCTTTAAACTTTGAATTCAAGAAGATCTTGTGTTTGATTTTTTCCTCTTTGGGCTGCTTGAAGACCTAATGTCAATAGCATACCTTTACACTTCCCTCACCAAAGTCTTCCTTCTATTCACTTTTAATCCCATTCAATTACTGAAGTTGATCAAGACCTCAATTGCTTGTGCATGCTAGCACAGATTTCTGAGTTAAAACATTATTATTCTGAGTCTTGTCCATTTGACCTTAAATCACTCATTTACATTTACATATACTTTGATGGGTATTGGGATTATCCTCTTTGTAGTCTGAGGGTGATTCTCAGTGCTAAGACCTTTGATTCTTTCTATGGTTTGCCAATTAGGGCATAGGAGAAATTGCTTGATGAAGGGAAATTAGAGATCAAGCAATGGGATCATTTTTTGAAAAGCATAGGTTGATAGAAATATAAGGAAAGAGGTCAACAAGGTAGTCATGAGAAACTGTCCAACTGTAACAACTAGAATGTAAAGAAGAAGCATGATGAACAAACTTTGAATAAGAAAGGTAGAAAGAAGAAAACATGTTGCTATTGTGGAAAATTGGGACATATAGAGAAGGATTGTTGGAATAAGATTAGAGATCTTGAAGAGAAGTTCAAGAACCTTGGAGAAGACTCATCGATTAGATGATTAACCAATGCTTAGAACCAACTTCTAGAAGGTAAGGCATGGAACTACATATTTTCTATTGTACTTCTCAAGCCTTGCATGCTCACACTTAACAAAGTGAGTGGATAGTTGACTCTAGTTGTGTGCATCACATGGCTAAAGATGCTTCTCTCTTTTCTTCCTTGAATGGAGCTATCAAAAAGAAACTGTTTGTAGTATATGATTATGCACTTAGTGATACTAGTTGTAGAAATATCGAGTGTCAAAATGGAGTGATCACTAATGTGTATCACGTAGCTAGCTTAAGTGAAAAAATGTTGTTTGTATCTCAACCTACCTAGACTAGTAAAAATATTGAATTATGGCCAGTTTGGGTTGTTGTGAAGGATGTGAAAAAAAATTGAAAAGTTATTGTTGAAGGAATCATTGATCTTAAGGATGAACTATACAAGGGTGATTTCAAGCTAATTATGGTCTCTCGTGATGTGTTAGTGGCAATGCAAACCTGAAAAAACAATAATCTATCAATTTGGAGGGGTTATTCAAGGTAATTTTACAATGAATTTGAATATGGTGTAAGAAGATGAAACGTAGAAAAATGAATTATATTTCTAAATATACAACTTTTATTCATAGAAATTGTGATGAACTATGTCAAATTTGATTTTTTAAAACAGTGGTATGTTATTTTTCCAACAAAATATAAGGTATATGTTTTTTTTCATGTAGGTGTTGAGTACTTTAATGATGGAATTTCATTCCAAAAACTTGTATACTTGTAGAGAACTCGTTTTTCTTGTGTCGTGTATTTTTGGAAATTTATGATATTAATTTTGTATTTTTTTAATTATCAAAGTCAATGTATCCCTGAAATTACAACATATTTTGTTCATGTAGGCTAAGAGGCTCTTAACATGATCAAAACAATTTATTTTTTTTATAGATAGTACATATCAGTCTCCTCTAGTGCCACATATAACTCATTCGAGAAATAGTTAAGCTGAAAAAAAGTTATAGCAGAAATAAGAAAGTTATATATTCTAGGGTTTTGATATATGTCAAGACAAAAATAGAATAAAAATAGTAAACATTATTAATTTAAGAAAAAAAATGTATATTTGGAATCTACACAGCCAATTTTATCTGTGTCTGTAGTTTCATCAATAACTTAATTCTGAAGACTATAGAAAAATAACTTCAAAAACAAAGATATAGAGAGGAATTCATAAAAATGGAGGTTTTTATGTATTTGTAGACCGAACCACTAGGTTTGTCATCCCGAACCTAAATCTGACACAACCAACTCAGCAAACATGTAAACTAGATTTGTCACTCCGACACGAAAAAAAATTGAAATTCAAATAATGCACGCACGTGCGCTCCTAAGGTGTGCACGCATTCCTAAAGTGTGTGTGTTCCTAAAGTACACACGGGTTCCTAAAGTGCGCACGCTCCTAAAGTGTGCATGCGTTCCTAAAGCGTGCATGCATTCCTAAAGCGTGCACACGTTATTAGCAATAGGAACACGTGTGTGTTTCTGTTAACAAAAATAAATTCCCTCTCTCTCCCACCCCCCTCTGCCCCCCTCTCTCACCCTCTCTCTATCTTCCATTCTTTCTCTCCAACCTCTCTC
>JASDQU010235826.1:0-17064 GCA_032191745.1 Picea mariana
GTAATCAAATAACTATTTATGAACTACCATGTAAACAAGTTTTACACTTTTTGTAATATATGAATTTTAATAGTATTATAATGTGTTGTAAGATGTTGGTTGGATTATGGTTTAGTAATAGGTGGTTTCATTTATTGTGCTTTCTAAAAATTATATAAAATTAAATTTGTTATTATGTAGGTTTTATTTATAGACTTCATTTATTATACTTTTATGGAATTCTCATTTTCTAGTTTAGGGGTATGCTAGTTTTAGATCACATAAAAAGAGTTGTGAGAGTTTTGAAGGGGAGGGACATTTCATTTTTATTTGATCTTTATTTCTATTCAAATATATATATAGTTTATTAATGCATTATAAAGTTAAGTCTCTATGTAACTAGTCCCTTTTCAAGCATACAAGTATTAATATTAAGATCAAATGATAACATCTCATTGAAGTTCAGTTGGGAGCTTGAAGTAAAAATAGTAATGGCGGCATGCTACAGTAAGACGGTTACCGACAAAGGCGACAGGAGGTAGTAATGGGAGAAAAAAACAGAAGAACACCTCTACAATGGAAGCAGAGGTCAGAGCCTTGATGAGCCCGAAAGATGAGATGATATTGAAACATACCGGCCTCTTTGTCTCAGATGAGGAGTTAAGAAATGTGACAAGCCTTGTCAGGAGTGGACTAATTGATGCGGTAATTTCTAACAAAGACAAACAAGATGATGGGTTTGAGTTAGTCCTTGGAAGGAGCGTTGGGGTGCATCTCAATGGATTTGAGGTAAACTATCCAGATGGCCTTTAATCTAGTGATGTAAGGGGGAGATAGGTTACGGCTCATCAGGGTGGAATCACAAAAGTATATGGACATGAGTCTGGAAGAGAACCCTTCCTGCATTCTCACTCTTGGCAGGACAAGTCTAGAGGTGAATCATCACTTGTAGCTATGATAAGAGCCTCAGAAGGCGACACTGGGGGTACAAAAATTTGAATGGAAAAAAAACACAAGAAGAACTTGATAACTACTGGAAGGCATAGAGGACTAGTCGGTGGGAACGAAAATGGAAGAAGTTGTGGAAACCAAAGAAGGGTAGGTGCAAAATGGTTCTTGGAGGGGATGTTGGCCTGGAGGATGCGTGCAATATGGCTATGTGTGATTTAGTCAGAAGGTTCACTTATAGAGCGATGGTTCAACATGGTATCATGAGATGGGTGGTGAACACTTGGTACCTATTGTTAGGGTATACTCCAGAGACAATGATACTCATTAGGGGGTGGTATTGTTTCATCTTCAAATCACCAGAAGACTCTATGAAAGTTTTATAGGACACCTAGGTTTTAAATGGAGGCATCCTCATGATGAAAATATGGCGAGTGGGTTTCAAACCTCTGTCAGAGTATTTCAAGTATAGACACATTTAGGTGCTCTTACCAGGCTTGCTAATACAGTTATAGAGTGAAGGTTCCTTTGCAACAATAGGGAATGAACTGGGGCGATTTATTTTTGTTGAAGACTCAATCCTAAAGGGAGTAGATAGGAAAATGGGGAAAATACTTGTGGAACTAGAAATCCATAATGGGTTATTGGAAGCACTCGATATAGAGTGGAGGGGGGAGATTTACAGCCAAAAACTTTACTATTTGGGCCTTCCATTTCATTGCACTTCCTGCAGAAGGACTAGACATTTGCGTAAAGACTGTCAAGGGTTAGTCTCGGATGAATAATCTGAGTCATCAATGCTCAAGAAGGCAGCCTATAGTGATTCTTCAGTGGATAATCCATCATGGAGTCGGGAAGGCACTTTATCAGAGGAGGAAACATTGAATTCGATTGCGACTGACTCTGACTTAAGTAAGTTAAAACATCTATGCCTCTCCTTTTGTTCCACTCTGTCAACTTTGGAGATTGAGCGCTTAAATGTTTCCAAAGCCACTCCCATAGTGGATACTTCTGTAAATACATCTCCTGAGAGTCTCGTTAGGGAGTTGGAGAGGGAGGGTGTCAATGATGTTCTAGTTGGAAGCATGTTTCTAGATGTTCCTGACCAGTCAAAAACTACTCCTTGGGATTGTATCGAGTTTTTGGGGATTCTCCCTTAAGAGGATGGGATGGGTAGAGAGATGCTCAGGGGGATGGAGTTGGTTTATGGAGAGAAATCCCTAGAGGCCTTAATGGAGACTTTCATTCCTTCTTACCGAGATATAGTAATTAAGAATCCCTTAAAATTTTATGAAGGGTGCTCGGAGGTATTCAGTGGGAAGGAAGTAAATCCAACTAGTGTTGTTGGGTCTGAGACGATGTGCCCAAGAAGAGATTCGAAGAAGGAACATTGGATGGGGCCTGGGGTTATATGTTTCACCCATAAAAATGAGAAGTGCACGCAGAAAATATTTTGGCTGCAGAGGGGAATCGATCAAACAAGGTAGCAACATCTTTGAACAAAGGGATCTTAGAGGACTCAAAGCCCTAGATAGAGCCAAATAATGAAAATCCTTTCTTTAAATATAAGGGGAGTTGGAGGGGCTCCTAAAAGTGCCTCCCTCTGAAGACTACTATCATGTATTTTTCCAGATATCCATTTTTTTCAAGAAACCATGGTGGAAGAAGTGAAAGCAAGGGCCTTAGTCTCAAAAACGTTTTCTAGATGGTATTGTTGTGCCACAGATTCAATGGGTCGGTCCAGGGGATTATCTGTGGCCTGGAAACCTGGCAAGGTTGTCCTTTATCCTTATGTAACTTATGAATGTATTCTCTTTGAAGGATTGCTTCTTAAGGGAAACATGGCGATCTCTCTTTTCAACTGTTATGGCCCCTACACAGATAGAAAAGACTTTTGGGATATTGTGGTCAATAATGGACTATTGGATATTAAAAACCTGATCCTTGCAAGTGACCTAAAATTTACAGTGTCCACTTGTGAAGTGTGTGGATCAAAATCTAGATTAGACCCTTTGGCCGAGTTTTTTAAAGGAATCTTTCAGAACTCTGGACTGATATATATTGTACCTATAGAGTATGTCCCTACTTGGCGCAATGGAAGAGGAGGGTTAGAGAACATAGAAAAAAGACTAGATAGAGTGTTCATGTCAAAAGGTCTTGTCTCATCAGTTGGGAGGTACATATAATGGGTAGTGTTGGAGCCGCCTTTTTCGACTAGTTTTTAAGCGTAATTCTTGCAATCAAAGGTTGGTCATTTAAGTTGTCTTTTACTTCATGATCTTTTCCCTTTGAAAATCTCAATAGTCCCGATATGCAAAGTGGCGAGGGTCGTTGTACTCCTAATACCATTTCCTTTTAACCATGAACAAGATTTTTCACTTTTCTTTACCTCGGGATATCGCGTTTCGGGAGTTACAAGTCACACTGTTTTTAAGCCCCGATGTGTGAAGTCACGAAGTAACCTTGAAAGTTTACCCAGGTTAGCGCCAAGAGTAAATTTCCTTAAACCTTAGTTAAGCGGTGTCGGTATTTCGTGTCTCAGCGTTTGCCCTCCCCAAAAGTCTCACCGTCATAACACCGATAGGTGAAGTCGCGAGACGTTCGCGCAAGTTACCCGGGTTAGTGTCAGGGGTGAATAGCTTTTAACCATAGTTAAAGTCTGTCAGGATTTCGTAACTCGGAATACGTTTCTCCCAAAAAATGTACCTTCGAAGCCCCAAATCACGAAGTCGCGATATTACTTAGATATAAATTAATTAAACATCTAATCCAGTTTACCTTCTGGCTTAACTAGATCACATCATCGTGTAGGTCTCGAAATTTCGCGACTCGGCATATGCTCCTGCTGGGAACTTTAGCTTCGAAGTCCTGAGTCATGAAGTTGCAATTTTAACTAAACATGATTAATCAAACGTTTAATCCAGATTACATTTTCGCTTAACGAGATTGCATCATCACGATCTCAGGCTTTAGGGGCTCGAAAGGTTAGTGAAAACTCCCAATACTGCGAACGTCGAAAGGTTGATTAAAGTTTAAGAAATCCTGATTAACAGAGCTAAGCCAACTTAATCAATGTTTAATACAAGTAATAATATGCACAATCTACGAGGTAAATTTAAATGTTCCTTGCGCCAACTTGTGTCACGAACCGTTGAAATTTATGGCATTAATTGGAAATGAGGCGAAGTGACAAGTAAGGATATGGTTTTTATTGCTAAATCTGTCTCTAAAAATGATTTGACCGTTCTGTTCATAAGGACGTCGAAGTTTTAAATGGTCGAAGATATAGATATTTTTCTTTCTGTTCTGTTCATAAAGCTCATTTCTATTTTGCGCAGAGAAGTTTTTCTCAGCAAGATGATTTCTATATGTATACACATTTTTATTACAGGAGAGCTAAGTCACAATCCTCTTTCATGGCCCCATGAAAAGCGTCCAAGGAAAGTGATGATATTTCAGAACAAGGCTCTGATAATGTTTCTGATACTTCACCACGAAGCACTGATTCTGTCCGAACCTGGTCATACATCTCTGAGGTTCTGCAATCCGATTTGGTGAATTGTTCAGATGATTCCATTGACAACGAGAAGGATGACTTGGCCACCAAATACAAGATCATCATCCAAGCAAAGATGCATAAAGTAGCGGCCATGCCACATCTTCTTCCTTACTATGACATGATCCGATGGGCATTAGATCATGTAGATATCCCAACCAGAACCATCATCAGCGAGAAAAAGGTCACTATTGGGACCTTTAGATCGGAACACTTACAAGCGATGTACAAGTTTCCACCCACATCGAACTTCACATACAATGTCGAGTTTCTGGAGGATTTTAAACAGAAGGAATGCGAGCAATACGTCAAAATCTTATCTGATTTGATCAAGGATTGGGTCTCACACCCCACGAAGTTCAGGAAAGATAGAAACAGAATCTATTCCATATCTTCTTTGGAACCACAGTTCAAATACATAGGAACGATGACCTGTAGATTGTATGGAAGGGAAGACACAACACATTGTTTCCTCCCATGGGTGCCTCTGATGCATATAGTCGTGGAACGTTGTTCCTTTGACTGGGCCAAACTGTTATCAGATAATCTAACCAGTCCGATTACAGAATATCGGACGCAGAGGGTGAGCGGGAAGGCCGCTTCTTTTTTTATGTCTGCATACATCATGGACACCGTGTGTTTCATGATGCCTTTTCCTTTAATGAGTTGGAGTTGGGCTCCATCGAATGTTGAGCCTATCCATGTCTACCATTCAAGGATTTGGGAGGATAAGGCCTCAGATTTCATATACGAAATTTTCAATTGGGTAATGGTATCGATGCATGTCACCATATTCGGTAATCTACCACCCAGGATCTCAGATAGCATCGCAGCCAATTTGAGCAGTGTGGTTGACTGGTACATGGAGGAAGAATTTTCATACATCAGGGTTTTTGACGCTTCTGTCCCTCTGCATGCTCTACCATTATTTATACCCGATAGGCTGGCTTGTCGCGAGATCGCCAGGCAAGCCGTGATTGGTGGCATAAGCAAAGATCTTAAAGAATTTTCAAAGAAGGTATGGCCACCTTTCCCCATTCATTTAAATACCTATTCTTTATTAGATTTCAGGCATGCAAAGGCCGAGGCAGTAGCCTTGGAAGATATTAAATTGGTCCACCTTGAATTCAAGAAACACGACCCACACAGGGTCATGAGTAATCACTTAGCTAGTTGTGGCCTTAAAAGATTTGAGCACGAGAATTCGCCTCACGATGACATTTTTCGAGACACGAGATCTTATGGTGAGGTTTTGGCTCGGATACAAGCCCTGTCGCCCGAAGAGAGGGTTGATGTTTTCAAATTCCGAGAACATCGGCGGAGTTGCCTTCCCCCAATATTACGGGGTGAGAATCCAACGACCGTAGAGGTGCAGCAAACGGAAGCCGAAGGCTCCAAAGATTCAACACCCAGCCAAGAAGAACACCAGGACAAGAAAGAGAAAACTGGGGGCCCAAAACAAGAAGCCAAAACTTCCAACCCTCCAAGCGAGCCAACCTCGGTTTTTACTCTAGGGAAATCATCTAAGCAGGTCGACAATCCCACCATTTCTGTTACCCCCCTACAGTCCACGAAGGGGGTCCCAGACGCAGGTTGGGTTTTCGACGAAGAATTATGCCCATAACAATGGAAGAGATACCTCCGAATGAATTCTTTTTCGATAAGAAGAGAAAGGCTGTGATGAAACAAGAACTTTAACAAGAGGTGGGTACAGTATCAAAGAAATTTAAAATTTTAACTGATGGGAGAGCTATGAAAAAGTATGAATTTGCAACTCAAATAGCAGGAACATCGGGGGCTTTCGCTACAACCAACCAATATTTAGTCGGGACCCTAAAGGATCAGTTGAAGCGAAAAAATCGTTTGATCAAAACATTAGAGGATAATTTAGCTACAACAGAGGCCGCTGCCAAAAATCAAGTGAATACAGGTTTAGAACAAGCTAGAGTAGCTGATAAAAAGGAAATCGAGCGGCTCAAAGCCGATCTCAAACAAACACAGTTGATGGCTCAGACAAGTCAGATACAGATAGTCCAGCAAGGAGAATTGATATAGCAACTACAAGCCAAATTAGACTTCGCTGAAATCCAGGTAATCAATATTGGGATATTTCAATCCCAAGCTATAGAAATCAGAAAAAGAGTGTTGGTAGCTCAACAAGGCCTACTTGCTAAGGTGGAAACTATTCAAAAGAACTGCCAACTTATTGATCGAGTATTGGAAAACCTCACTCTCAGAGAAAAAGATGCTGGGGCGGCTTGGGTAGCTTTCTAGGAGGCTATTATAGCCACGACGAGAAGGAAAATAGGCAATAGTTCCAGGTTTTCTATCTCAGAGCATACCCAAGGTAACATCCTACTGAAAGAATGGGAGCGTAACATATCCGAAGGCAGACAACAAGCTAAAGAGGTAAGAAAATCTTGTGAAGAAACCTTCCGTTTTCTAGATGTGAGTTGGTTGGGTTCCGATGATGAAAGCAACACTAAAATACTGGGCCAGATCAATACAACCAAGAATCTTCTCAAGATCAAGGAAAATGAAGAAAGAGAATTGGCTGAAATATCACAAATAACCCAGACGAACATAGTCCAAATAGATCAATGTCTAATTAAAGCGAGTGTACAATTATGTTCTATCAGCGCCAAAGACCAATAGGTGGAAGGAAAGTTGCCACAATTGGTGAAGGATTGTTAAACTTTCAAGGCCAATAATCAAGCAGAACCTTCTAATTTGATATCCGAGCTGGTGGAGAAGTGCGTCATTTGCATGGAGCATGCGAAGAGGCAGGTTTCTGGTACCAAATAAGGACAGAGACAAAGAATTGAAACGTTTAATCTCCTTTGTTGTAACCGAAAACCTCTGGAACGATTGAGATTCCAGAATATAGAAATTTGTATAAATATACATTTTGAAGAAAGAACACAGGCTGGACCTTTTTGGTCAATTGTAATAGAGACTATCTCCTTTTTGAGAATTAATACAAAGCAATCCGGAGACTCCTGATTCCGTCAAGACTGTGTTATGAGTTTGTTTTCTCTGTAATTTCGTATTTAATTTCATTTCGCTTAATATGTTTGATGAACGTTTCATTGCAATTTAGTAAAACCTCTATTGTGGTGATCAATTTTTAGCCATCTATATCGTTTACAGTTTTTCCTCTGTATCGGAAATTAGCAGGTACAAGACCTGTGAACCTTTTAGATTGTCATATTTTATGCTTCGTCAGATTCCTTCTTATCTTATTTTCTTCTTCTGTTTACAGGGTGAGATTCTCCCTTGATAGGATCCTTGCTTTATAGACAGCTTAATGTTTTTCTCATATTTCACACATCATTTATTTAAAATATAACTCAGTTACGGAAAAAGGCCTTTGGTTTGCATTTTATCTTTGATATTGAATTCAAAAGTTCTCTTTTATAAGATCAAATAGATACAACATAAAAACCTTGAATTCAATTTTAATTTACTGTTCCTCTATGACTGTCCCCGTTGTAAGACAACCTAATATTGAACCCAACTTATCGGACCAAACCCATATCACTTTAAATATCTTCAATACTATACTTAAAACAACAACCACCCGGGTATAACTTGAATGTTCATGGGCCGCCATTGAACGAGACATAAACATCCAGGAACAGTTGGAAGCGTGACAACGACAACCTGGAAATTAGCCTTATCTTTCTTTCTCGAAGGTTGATTCTCTCCTCCTTCTTACTCTTCACTCACTTTCAGATGCCTAGACATTGTAATTTCTAAGACTTAGGTACGGACTCTGGAACGACATATTTTTGACGCCATTGCTGGGGACGAAGCTACAAAACCTTTTCCATAGGAAGAACGACATTCTTGCAGGTTTCACCCTTTGATAGTGAAAAAAGAGTGAACAACCTCTAAAGGATTTTCTTATTTTTCACTTGGTGACTCCACGTTTAAATAAGATGGAATCCGGTCGAAGGAATACTAGACAAAACCCAGAGAGTAAACAGACCACGCTTGTTTCCAATCCTGAAAAAATACTAAAAACTAGAGGTTCCCTTAAGCCAACTACTACAGTCTATCAGCGTAAGTACCCACAACCCAAGACCAAGAGTTCTTTTGAACCTTCAACTTCGCACAAATACCCTCCCGAAACCATCAATTCATTTTTAGCTAGCCCTGAGGTTAAAAGTGAAATCCATCTGAAAACCTCTGTCATACACAAAGGTAAAAACCCCGCAGTGAATTTATCAGCGGTCGAAATCCCGCCGACTCTTCATTTAAATTTCACGACCTCGCCGAGTCTCGAAGAGTATACCATACACTCAAATTCTATGCTCGCGGGTTCCCTTGATTACATTTCTTGCAAGTTTGAAGAGCCAAGTCCTCGCATCACTTACCACCCATCTTTGGTTTTCTCGTCTTACGAAAAAGCTAAAGATTCGCTTTTAGTGTTCCAGAACCCTCTATACAATACACCGTTTCCCTATCTAGTAGTACCGATGGTAGCCTCCGGAGGAGGAGGAGGAGGGGTTTTCCGAGGTGGAGGGGCTCCAGAAGGAGGAATGGGAGGCCAAGGGCCTCCCCTGCCTCCCAATTTTTTGCTAAAGTGGCTGCGAGATATTCACCTTTGGTCCTACCCATCCCTCTTCATGAACTTTCTGAAAATTATATAAAAAAATTACCAAAATTTACAGGGGAAGGAGACTTGACCACAACCGAACATATAAACTTCTTTGATTAGTTCACGGATGTCCTAGGTCTCGAGCACGAAGACATGTATTCGAGGTTGTTTGTTCAAACTTTCGAAGGACAGGTACGAACCTGGTTTCGAAGTCTACCTGTAGGATCGATATTATCCTACGATGCCCTAGAAGACTCCTTCCTTAGACAATGGGGTGAAAGGAAAGACCACTTGTATTATTTGACCAAGTTCAGATCATTAAAGAAAAAGAATTTAGAAATAGTTATGGAATTTATTCAAAGACTTAACAAGCTGTATAATAAGATCCTAGCTGAAGTTAAACCATCCCAACCTGTAGCCAAAGTAACCTTCGCGGGAGCTTTCGAACCTGATTTTTCCCTTCTCTTAAGAGAAAGGCGAGGGACTACCTTAAACCAAATGCAGGATGATGCTGTGGAAATCGAATCTAACAGGATGGCCTCTAGAAAGTTGAAATCTAATGTAGAAATGGGAAACCGAGAAACCAGACGTTTTAGGGAACAAGCGGGACCTTCAGGGTCTAATAGATCCACAGACGAAAAAATGGATGATATGGCTAGGATAATTAAGGAGTTGTCGAATAAGATTTCGAGAATGGAGCTAGATCAATCCAAGGCTGATCCTTTCATTAAAAGAGAATTCAGAAGAAACCCTAACCCTCAAAATCAACAAAGGAAGATTAAAAATGAAGACCAGAAAATTCAAACCCCTTTAAAAAATGAAAGTTTTATAGGAGGAAATGAACTGGAAGATTTCAAGGGTCTGGAAGAAGATGTGACAAATTTAGGTGATGACTGCACTTAGCCTTATGTAACTAAATAAGAGTATGAGAAGTCTTTAAACACACTGCAACCATCAAATGAAGATGATGATATAAACAACACTGATTTCGCTGTATGTCAAGAAATGACCGATTCTGTAATGGCTGAGATCCAACCTAGATATAACCTGAGGTCTAAAAAAAAACCTGCGTTGATTCCTCAACCCAAGAAAATTCTCCCTAGAGGTGAAGTATATGTTCCCACCCCGAAAGAGACTGAAACATCTAACAACAAAATAAAAGGGGCAGACTTGTTGGATCCTAAAACGAAGGAGGTTGAGACCCAAACAAGGGAAATCAAGACAACTGAGACACACACACTGGTGAATAAACTCACGAGTAATAAATCAACTCAGACAAATAAGTTGGAGAAGAAAGAGCTTGAGGTTTCGACCAGAGAAATGGACAAAGGTAGTGGCGGTTTTAGTTTTGAAAATGAGATAAACAGGATCAAAATACCGATCCCCCTGGTTAAATTAGAAAAAAATCCTACATATCGAAAGAACATAACCAAAGTGATAGGTTGTTTAGATCAAGAAATTCAATCTAACGTGATAAATTTAGAAGATGATAAGCCCAATATCACTTTTGGTCCACATTTCGAGGGTGCCAGAGACACCGTCACTCCTTTCTATATCACCCTAAATGTGCATGATCGACTACTGCATAACTGCATGCTAGATTTTGGAGCTTCACATAATGTGATGCCCAAAACTATTATGGATAGACTAGGCCTCGAGATCACCAGGCCTTACGAAGATCTCTACTCTTTCGATTCGAGAAGAGTTAAGTGCATGGGTATGATAAAAGGTTTAGTAGTAGGTCCCAGTCAAAAGTGTCCTGATGGATGTAGTTATTGCTGATATCCCCCCAAAGTATGAATTACTGCTGTCAAGGTCATGGGGAGAAAAACTTGGGGGGTCCCTCCAATTGGACATGACTTATGCCACAATTCCTGTATTTGGTGGGAAACTTACTCGGTTATATAGGGAAATGAGGTTAGCCTATATAGTGAGCGATCCTCAGAATCCTAACAATTTTCCTATTTACATTGCTGATCAAGATCTAGGAAATTGTATTTTGTCTTTTGATGATGGTATAGATAGCTGCACAGAAGAAAATTACACAGATGAGAAAGTGTCTGAAAGTACGTATAGCACTGGGATCTGGAAAATGTTTTTTGATGGTGCCCTGTCATGTGAAGGAGCAGGTGCTGGGGTACTTTTTGTGGCACCTGAAAATAATTTTTTTGTCCCTTTCTCTTACAGGCTTCAATGGGATATAGACTACACCAACAATGTATGTGAGTATGAAGCCTTGATTTAGGATTGGAAGCTGCCAGGAAGCTGAACATAAAGAACCTGGAGGTATATGGAGACGCAGAGTTGATAGTCAAATAGATAAATCGACAATACCAGGCCAGGCACCCAAGATTGAGATAGTACATAAATTGTGCTTGGGATCTAATGGAAAATTTATTCTCATCTATAAATATCCACTTCATCCCACACACTGAAAATTTACAAGCCGACTCATTAGCCGAGGCATCCTCGATGTTCGCTCCCCCTACAACTTTTAAATTAAAATATCACATAGAGGTAAGGCAGAGACCATCCATCCCGAACAACATACAACACTGGAAGGTTTTTGAGGATGACGAACAGATCAGGAAATTCCTTGAAGCAGTGGGAAACTTCTCTGAAACTCACATTGTTCAAGAGAATCAAAATGATCACACATGGATCATGCAAGAAGGAGAGGACCCTCAAGAGTTCCAAGAAAAGATTGCAAATCATCGCATGCTGGTTCTAAAGAACAATCAGATTTCGAAAGGACTGATCCCCCTGGAGAGACTGTTCGATTAGAATGACATACCCTTGAAATCCACCCTGCAACTCCAACCAGAGGAGGTTGAAGACTACAATGTAGGGACCAAAGAAGAACCTAGGATGGTAAAAATCTCAAATTACCTCCCTCCTGAGGTAAAAAGAAAGTATAAAAGCTTGCTCGGACAGTGTAAAGATGTTTTCGCTTGGTCTTACGAAGAGCTTAGAACCTACAACACTACTGTGATCGAACACAAGATACCTCTGAAGCCTAGTGTCAAACCCTTTAGACAAAAACTTAGACAAATAAACCCTATCTTATTACCTGTATTCGAAAGAGAAGTTAAAAATATTTTAGACGCAAAAATAATAGTACCACTGAGATACTCCGATTCAGTAGTGAACTTGGTCCCGATTAGAAAAAAGAGTGGGGAGATTAGACTATGTGCTGATTTCATAAATCTAAATAAATCTTCCCTCAAAGACAACTACCCTCTACCTAAAATGGATCATGTTTTAGAAAAGGTAGTTGGGGCAAATAGGATGTCGATGGTCGACGGTTTCTTTGGGTACAATCAAATTGCTGTAAATGAACAAGATAAATAAAAAACAACCTTCACTAAACCCTGGGGTACATTCATGTATGATAAAATGCCTTTTGGTCTAATGAATGCAGGTGCCACCTTCCAATGTGCTATGGATATCGCTTTCGTCGGTGAAAGAGACAAGTTTGTGGTTATCTATCTCGATGATCTAAACGTTTTTTCTAAGTCTGACGAAGATCATTTAATACATCTCAAACAGACTTTCTAAAAATGCCGCAGGTTTGGTCTGTCTTTAAACCCCAAAAAGTCTCACTTTGCCATGCGAGAAGCTAAACTCCTGGGCCATATTGTGTCCCGAGACGGAATTAAAATTGATCCTAGCAGGGTTCAAGATATAGACACAATAAATATTCCTAGAAATGTAAAGGAAATTCATTCATTCTTGGGAAAGATAAATTTTTTGAGGAGGTTTATCCCAAACTTTGTTGAAATTGTGAAATTGATCACAGGTATGTTAAAGAAAAACAACGAAGTGAAATGGACAGCAGAGGCCAAAGAATCGTTTGCATGTATCAAAAAGGTTATAAGCGAGGCACCTATACTAGCAAGCCCTGACTATCTAAAGGATTTTCTCATTTTCTCGTTCGCCTCCGAGAATACAATTGTTGTGGTACTCCTCCAGAAAAATGAGGAAGGGTTCGAAAAACCGATGGCTTTTTTCAGTAAAAGTCCCAGAGACGTGGAACTCAAATACAATATAATGGAAAAACAAGCATATGCTATGGTGAAGGCATTAAAGGCTTTCAGAACTTATGTATTGCATTCCAAGATAATAGCGTATGTACCTACTAGCTCTGTAAAAGACATTTTAGTTCATCCTGACAATGATGGCAAAAGGGGACGGTGGCTCGCTAAAATTCAAGAATTTGATCTGGAGATAAAGTAGACGAAACTAGTAAAGGGTCAAGGTTTGGCTAAACTCTTAGTTGAATCAAATTTCAGAGCCCTCGGTATAAATATCCTACAGGGATGTGAAGAAGGTGAGGATATGAACGAGCTCTCCGAGCAAACAAGTGAAATCAAAATCAAAGAGAAGTTTACATCCTCTGATTGGTACAAAAACATAGTATCCTACCTACTGACTTTGAAGTGCCTGAGTGATTTATCTCCATCCAAATCAGGAACGCTAAAATTGCATGCGGTCAAATACTGTATATCTGAGAGTCAATTGTATTGGAAAGACCCACTTGGCTTCTTGTTGGTTTGTTTGGTTGAATCTGAAACAGAGAAGGTCATAAGTGAATTCCACGAAGGAGTGTGCGGGGGACATCACACTTGGAGAGCGACAGCTTATAAAATCCTGAGGGCAAGGTATTATTGGCCTAAACTTTTCTCGGACGTCAATGCCAAAGTTATGGCTTGTAACCCTTGCCAATTATTCGTAGGAAAGCATAAACTCCCAGCACTACCGTTAGTTCCGGTCAAAATAGAGGCTCCTTTTCAGCAGTTGGGACTGGATTTTATAGGCGAAATTAACCCCCATTCGAGTGCTCAACACAAATGGATCCTCACCGCCAGAGATTACTTCACTAAATCGGTGGAGGCTATTCCAACCAGAAGGGCAACAAATTCGGTGGTAATAGATTTCCTAGAAGAAAACATTTTATCTAGATTCGGATGCCCCCGAAAGATAGTCACAGATAACGTCCAGGATTTTAAATCTATGGCTATGATTAGTTTTTGCCAAAAATACAATATCATGCTCGGCCATTCCATGACATATTATCCCCAAGGAAATGGACTGGCCGAGTCTTCGAACAAGAGTCTGATCAATATAATTAAAAAAGTGTTGAACAAGAACAAAAAATCTTGGCATGTGCATCTGAAATACGCTTTATGGGCAAATCGGATAGGCATGAAGAAATCTATCGGAACTTGTCATTTCTAGATGGTGTATGGGACCAACGTGGTAATACCCATAAACTTGGCACTTCCCGTAATGAAATCGTGGAAAGATGAAAGAAGAACCAAACCATGTCACAAGGAAAATAAATCAGTTGATCGAAGTACAACAACACAAGGTTGAAGTGGATGAAAGGTTGCAAAAATACCAAGATGACATGAAAACGTTATTCTACCATAAGACAAAAGACAAAGAGTTTCTTTCGGGTGATTTGGTCTTGAGATGGGATGCTAGGAAGGAAGAATCAACAAAACACGGTAAATTCGATCATATTTGGTATGGACCATTCAGAGTCGCAGCTTCCGAAGGAAAAAAATCATTTTTATTAGAAAATATGGACGGTAAAATATTTAACGCCCCTGTTAACGGGCATTATTTAAAACACTACATGAAATAATTGGTTCCCAAAATATTTCCATTGTATATATTGGTTTGTATTTTCTTTCTATCTCATATTTTTTTTGGGGGTAAGTTTATTTTCACTTTTAATTAATTAGGTTAGTAATTTTGTAGAAGTAGAAATACACAATTTCCAATACATTCAACTCTTTTAAAAGATACTCTTCATGTTTACAGGACATCGGCTTGCGACCTAAATGAGCGAAAGGAGAAAACAAAAAGTCATATATCAGAGACTAAATTTGCTGAAAACAGGTGATAGAAAAGGTTTTCGGTTATTTTAAATTGGTAAGGAAAAGGTACGAATTCCTGAGAATTCTGTTCTTTAAGAAGGCAAAGGTCTCCAAAGCATCGTAACGATCCCATCAATCTAATGTTTTTGCTTGACTGTTATTAACAAGAACAATTACTTGCTCTGGGTCCTAAGAACTTAACTTAAAATAAATATAGATGTTAGTTAAAATAAGCAAAAAAGTAAAGCATCTCTGGGAAAAGGTTTTCAAAAGCCGGTTTTAATTTTCAACCCCTGTTTCTCAGTGTACAAACCTTTGTCCGTCACCTTTCTTTCGATCTTCAAATTTACCTTCTAAAAAATCCAAGTATCTTTTTGGGTTTATATACATAGGGGGAAGGGATTATGTTTTAACTTTGAAAGTTGTAAAGCATATTTTGGAAAGTAAGATGGTCTTCACAACTCCTCAATCTCTTACTAAGCAAATTTATGCGTAGGTTGATCCTAACTATTCTAGGTTTTCAACAGTTTCGAAAGACTGAGGCTTGCTTGAAGGAAAACCCCTAGAAATAATTTTTCCCCTTTTTCCCTGCAGGCTAAGGTGTTGTGAAAGTTAAGGGAAGGTTGGTACCGAGTAATCAAATTAGGTTGACAGACCTCCATTGCAAAATATTACACAGATATCACCCCTCATACAAACTGATTGCCCCCACTTCATGTTTTAAGAAGTAAATTATAAGACAGATGGCGAAAGGAAAGTCATATTTAATTGTACATCTAGTCTTAAGAGACAATGAAAGGAAATTCAGAAATGATTACCCTCATCTCAACATTTAAATGCATAAATATTTTTCGAAGTGGTGAAAGGAAATTCAACAAAAAGGGCCAGATAACTTCACTAGGGTACTGAATAGGCTCGCTGACAATGAAGCAATATCTGAGATATCTGTAAGGCTATTATACATGAATCTCACTCTACTCTGGTAATCAATTTTCTCGAAACCGGATCTACGTCCTAAGTTCAGACATGGATCCTCGATTAAAAACATGTAATAAACTTCATTTGATGCAAACCAAAATCCACAAGATCTGTTGGATTCCCTAGGACTTTTCTGATCGCCTAAATGCAGACATAAATTCAGTAAAGAGAAAGAGAAATTCGTGAAAGGGACTGCAGCTGAGTATGAAATGTATTTGAGTGTTGAAAAGCTTTTCAGAAGTGAAAGACAAAGTCTCTTCTTCCCTCTGTTTATCCTTTCCTTAAAGTGAGTCTCGCAAAAGTGAAACCAATGACTCCATTTACCCAATACATGCATGTGGTCTACTGTTCTTCCCGTCTCGTAGGGAGACAGGATCCATGGTTGGAGCCTATGTTGGAGCCGCCTTTTTTGACTATTTTTTAAGCGTAATTCTTGCAATCAAAGGTTGGCCATTTAAGTTGTCTTTTACTTCGTGACCTTTTCCCTTTGAAAATATTAGTAGTCCCGATATGCAAAGTGGTGAGGGTCGTTGTACTCCTAATACCATTTCCTTTTAACCATGAGCAAGCTTTTTCACTTTTCTTTACCTCGAGATATCACATTTCAGGAGTTACAAGTCACATTGTTTTTAAGCCCCGATGCACGAAGTCCCGAAGTAACCTTGAAAGTTTACCCAGGTTAGCACCGAGAGAAATTTTCCTTAAACCTTAGTTAAGCATTGTCGGTATTTCACGTCTCGGCGTTTTCCCTCCCCAAAAGTCTCACCATCATAACATCGATAGGCGAAGTCGTGAGACGTTCGCGCAAGTTACCCAGGTTAGTGTAAGGGGTGAATAGCTTTTAACCATAGTTAAAGTCTATCGGGATTTCGTAACTCGACATACGTTTCTCCCAAAAACTATACCTTCAAAGCCCCGAATCGCAAAGTCACGATATTACTTAGATATAAATTAATTAAACACTTAATCTGGTTTACCTTCTGGCTTAACTAGATAACATCATTGTGATCTCGGAATTTCGCGACTCAACATACGCTCTGTTATCGCTCCAGGAAACTCTCCTAGGCTGTAAGTCAGAGATGCCTGGTAACTTAATCTTTTGGTAACTGTTTTCT
>JASDQU010235828.1:11493-24005 GCA_032191745.1 Picea mariana
ATGGAGTAAAAAAGACATTTTGGTTTTGAAAATAGATGTTTTCTTTTATTTATTGAATTTCAAAATTATTTATATAAATTAATAGTAAGGTTTTCTAAAATTATGTTTTCTTTTTATAAGTTGAATTTTTTAAATGGAGTACAAAATACATTTTTGAAAAAAAATGTTTTCCTTTTATTTATTTATTCAATTTTATGAAATTGATTTTTTTTTAAATTGAGTACAAAATACATTTTGGTTTCCAATGTTTTCCTTTTATTTATTTATTCAATTTTATGAAATTGATTTTTTTTTAAATTGAGTACAAAATACATTTTGGTTTCCAAAAGATATGTTTTAATTTTATGAGGTTGACTTTTTAAAAAATTAAATAAAATTTATAATATTTTAACATCATTAAGATGTATACTACAACATTAAAGTTGTGTGAATTTTTGTTATATTGAATTCTTTTGTTTTGCTTGGAATATATGAACTGTGTGGAATATATTGGATTTTTTTATATATATTCTTTTCAATGAGTACATTTGGATAGAAATTTTAAACATAAATGCTAAGAAGATGTATATAGTGTTGGATTTTTCTTATTTACAGAGCATTAGTGTTACTAGTGTTCTTTTACTTCGTTACCACACACACACACACACACACACACATATATATCATTTACTGAGTCGTAGCAACATAAGTAGGAGACAAAAAATAACACAAGAGATTTATCCTAAACCACAAATGGGAGAAAAACCCAACAACCTTTCTTAGATAGATTTTGTTTCACAAAGCAAGTCCAATCAGATAAACCCTAGCACAATACCAACCCAACTGTAGCAACAACACAATACAAAGGTAGTGCACCTCCTCAAGGAGTAGCGCACAAGAGATAGATACCAAAAGATTGAGCAATAATAAACTGTGCAGTTGCAGCTACCGTGTCACCTCCTCCAAATTTGTGCCTTGCTTCTTTGTAGTTGGGAGAGTCCGAGTGAGTGAAAAAATGAGCCAAGACGTCCTCTATTTATAGTCTTCCTGGCCACTAGACTGGGTCGACCTCGTCTCTGTACATGTGTATTTTCATTATTACTTTATTCTTCTGGGCCAACTTCTCTTCTAGGGTATTTCAATAGTTGTTTAATGGATCTCTTTCTTCAAGAATCTTCTCTGCTTCTAAGAAAGGTCATCTAGGAGGGAAATATCCTCTCGCATATACCAAAACATTAACACTCCCTCTTAGCTAGGGATGCATCTTTCACGATGTCTTCATATGGTAGTCCAGTCACTACTCTACAATCTGATAGCAAGCACACGACTACTACAATGACTTTGGTAGCTCGCATCATCAGGCACAGTCTCTGCGATCAAACGAGAGAACACACAACTACATCCAAATGATCTGGTAATATCCATGACAATCAACTAGCAACACACAACTACTACACTATTATCTAGTAGATCACAACTGTTGCTAAGTAGTACACAACTATTGTCTAGTGATACATAGTCAATGCTAGTGGAACACGACCACTGTAGTAGCACATAACTACTATTTGGATTCACATAGCCTCTGCAAGTGGAACACATCCACTGAAGTAACACATAGCTATTGTCTGGAGTCACATATCCTTCACCAATGTAATACATCCACTGTAGAAACACACAACTACTGTCTATAGACACATAGCCTCCATCATTTGTACACAACCACCGAAGTATCACACATCTACTGTATGAAGTCACACAGCCTCTGCCAGTGGAACCCATCCACCGAAATAACACATAGCTATTGCCTAGAGTCACACAACCTCCGCCAATCGAACACATCCACCGTAGTAGAACACAACCACTATCCAGAGACACACTGTCTCCACCAGTGGTACACAACCACAAAAGTACCACACAACTACTATCTGGAGTCACACAACCTTTTCCAATGGAACACATCCACCGTAGTAGAACACAACTATTGTCCAGAGACACATAGTCTCCTCCATAGTCTTACAACTATGTGTGTGATGCTTCTTCTCGCAATAGGTACGATAGTGCATTATCCCCTTAGTCACCTCATGTGACTGATCCAGGAAACCCTTGACCAGAGGGGTTAGTCGACATGAGAATAAATAATACACCTCCCTCTCAATGAGGGTGGTCATTCGAAAACACTACAAGATTTTCCCTTAAGTACTCATACTTCACTCTTGGCAAGGGCTTGATGAGAATGTCTGATATCTACTCTTTCGTGGATATGTAATAGAGATCCACAACTCTTCTCTCCACCATGTCCCAGATGTAATGATATTTGATCTCTATATGCTTAGACATGCCATGGAATAAATGATTCTCAGTAAGCTTCACATAACTTTGATTGTCAAAAAGTATCAAAGTTGGCTCCAATTCTAGATCAAATATCTTAGCTAGCAACTTCTGGAGCCACGCTGCTTCACAGCTTGTCACGCTTGTTGTGATATACTCTTCTTTTAATGTACTGAGTGTTAAGAACCAAATATCAAAATAGCATAAAGAAACCTCAGAATAAGTAATCAACGCCTTGAAAAAGAGAGAATTTAAGATAATAAGCCTTTTCGAGGGGGAAAGCTCCTTATACACCACATAAATTTCCAAATACAAGATGATTCCAAATGAAAAGCTCCTTGGTATATATAGGAGACTAGGAGGTACAATTACAACTAATGGACCCAAGCCGACATAAATAAAATAACAATACTAATGTAATATGCCCCAATTAAGTGGTAATGTGCCATTATTTAGGGATTAGCATGCCCCTCCCCTTCAGACAAGTTTTCTCCACAATTCTTGAGTAATTATGGGTTCTTCTGTATAAAAGACTCATCTTTGCAAGTAGAATCTTCAGCAGGTAGTTTCCTCCACTTAATCAAATACTCTGAAATGGATCTAATCATCAACTGGTGAACTCTTGTGTTAGTGATAGCTTCAGGATCCAATATGTTTTTTCCTTCATGATCAAGTTCTGGCTATATAGTTTCAACTAGGATCTTGTCACCTATGAACTTCTTTAAGCATGAAACATGGAAAATTGTGTGTACTCACGAAGATGCAGGCAACTCCAATTTGTATGTCATAGTACCAATCTTTTGCAACAATTTATAATGGGCATATTACTTTGGTGATAATTTATTATCCTTGTTACCTTGCTTGAGGGACATATGTTTGTATGGTTGTAGTCTTAAAAATACCCAATACCCTACAAAACTTCTTTCACTACGATGTTGATTTTCTTGTTGTTTAATGTGATTCTGTGCCATGATCAGGTTGTCCTTTAAGAGTTGGATACATTGTTGTTGATGCTCAATGTGATCTTCCACTGCTTGAACCTTAGATTTTTATTTTAGAAAAGAAGTGATGGAAGGTGGGTGGCATCAATAAAGTCCCATAAACGATGCCATTTATGTTGCAGTATGAAAGGAAGTGTCATACCACCATTCTGTCAAGGGTAGCCATTTGAACCATTGTGTTTGTTTATCAGAGACAAAGCAACGAAGGTATCTTTCCAGACATTTGTTGACTATCTCAGTTTGTCCATGAGATTGAGGATGATAATATGAGATATGAGCCAATTGAGTACCCAAACAAGAAAATAATTCTATCCAAAAATGTCCAGTGAAGATGGGATCTCTGTCACTTACAATAATGTTTGGGCTTCCATGAAGCTTTTGAACTATCTCCATGAATGTGGTGGAAAGTGTACTAGATTTGAAAGGATGAGAGAGTGCACAAAAGTGTCTGTACCTGGTTAGTCTATCAACAATCACCATTATGACACTCTTTCCTTCAGAATTCGGTAACCCTATGATGAAATCCATGGAAACCTCCTCCCAACGTTGACTTGGGATGGACAATGGTTATTAAATACCTGGGGTTTTAATTGTTTTGACCTTATTTTGTTGGAAAACGAAACATTCTGCCACAAACCTTTGAACATCGGTTTTGAGGCCATCCAAAAACAATTCCTTCTTGACCTTATGGTAGGTTTTTAGAAATCCTGAGTGCCCTCATACTAGAGAGGTGTGCAATTCCAATACTACATTCTGTTAGAGTTGGGAGTTCTTACACAAATATAAGCGATATTTGTACCATATTGAATCATTTTTCCATGTAAATGTATCTGATGCACTGAAATCCTACTGCAACATTTGAATGAGAGGCCATACGTTTTCATCATTCTTCCATTCATCACTTGCTTCTATTATCCAGTCAAGTTGGATGATCCAGATAATAGAGAGAAAGGCCTAAACATCTTCATCCTTTCTTGAGAGTGCATCTTCCACCAAAAAATTCTTCCCCTCTTTATAGATGATTTTCAAAATCGTAACCCAACATCTTCGTCACCCATTTTTGTTGTTCTTCTAAACATATTATTTGTTCCAAGAAGAATTTAAGACTATCATGAAATGTTTTTACCTTGAAGTGCCTACCTATTAGGTAAGGGTGCCATTTATTCAATGCATGTAGTATTTCCATCATTTCCTCCTCGTAAATGGGTTTTTATAAATCCTTTCCCTTGAGTGGTTGACTTTCAAGAGAAAGGGGTTTTCCTTCTTACATTAGAACAACACCAATGCTATTTCCTAATGCATCGCATTTCACAATAAAGGTTTTTGTGAAGTCTGGTGTGGTCAATACAAGAGCTTTGCACATCGCCTCTTTAAGTGGTTCAAAAGGTTGAGTTTCCTCTGGAGTCCATTAAAATGCATCCTTCTTATTTAATGTCATTAAATGTGATGTTATTCTTCCATAGTTCTAAACAAACTTGCGGTGGTAACCTATCAAACCCAAAAATCCTCTAAGATTCTTCAATGTTTTGGGAATCGACTAGTATATCATGGCCTTAATCTTGCTAGGGTCTACTTTGACACCTTCATGAGATACAATCCGACCCAAATACTCTACTTCCTTCACCCCAAATAAACATTTGGATGTTTTGGCATATAGTTGTTTCTCCTTTAGTATTTGTAGCACTTTATCAACATATCGCAGATGATCCTCCGAAGACTTGTTATGGATTAGTATATCATCAAAAAATACTAAAACAAATTTTTGAATGAAGGGATTTAAAATGGAATTCATCAACCCTTGGAATGTGGAAGGTTCATTCGTAAGGAAAAAATGCATGACCAAAAATTCGTAATGGCCTTCATGAGTTCATAATGTTGTTTTTGGGATGTATGCTTCCTTCATTTTAATATGATGATACCATGAATGGAGATCCAACCTTGTGAAATAGATTACTCCATGTAGTTCATATAACAATTCATCAATGATAGTAATGGAAAACTTATCTTTAATAGTGATCTTGTTGAGCTCTCTATTATATGGACAAATACACCATGAGCCTTGTTTCTTGAGTACCATTACCATTGGTGCAGAGTAAGAACTTTGTCTAGGTCTAATAATGCCAGCCTCTAACAGTTTTTCAACCATACTCTCAATTTCACACTTCTGGGCGTAAGGATATATTTAAGGCACGATGTTAGGATGAACACTCCTAGGAATTAGGTGAATAGAATGATCATGATTTCGAGTGGTGGAATACCTTTGGGAATATCTTCAAATTCTTTGGAATTATTACCAATCATCCCTTGGAGATATAGGGGAATAGATGTATTAGATGTTTGAAAATCTAGTGAGCATAATTGTACAATTACACCATGATGCCCCTTTTTCAATAATTGTGTCATGCCATTAGAGCTTATCACTTGACTGGGTTTCCCTTAACTCAATTTATTTTCTTTCCAATGAAAATTTCATGAAAAGTTCTTGAAAATTAAAATCCACTATTCCCAATGATTGTAACCATTGGACTCCTAGTATGACATAAACACCAACCATTTCTATAGAAATCATTGGACTATTCATTACATATTCCCCACATAGTAAGATTAATCTTATTGTATTTTCTTGAGAAATTGACAGTTGCTCCATCTGCAATCATTACTTGAAACTTTGGTGTTGGATATATAAAGCAATTGATAGCTTTGGATAATTTATAGTGAATGAAATAATGAGTACCATGAGAATCAATTAGGACTTTTATCTTTTCTTTTTGATATATTCTTCGATCTTGAGGGTTTGAGGAGTGATAATTCCATCCAATGCACTACATGATATCGTGGGAGTTAACTCTTTGAAAGAAATCTCTTATACTTGTTCATCTTGAGATGGTTCTTGTTCTTGTTCTTCTTCCTCTTCACAATCTATGTAGAATA
The DNA here is from genome assembly GCA_032191745.1 of Picea mariana. Classification (NCBI taxonomy): domain Eukaryota; kingdom Viridiplantae; phylum Streptophyta; class Pinopsida; order Pinales; family Pinaceae; genus Picea; species Picea mariana. Next base: position 17,733 of record JASDQU010235828.1, read on the forward strand.
ATTTATTCTCACCACACTTATGTCCCTTACTATACTTGCTTTCACAATTAAAAAATAAACCTTTTTATTTTCTTTCCTCTAATTTTTTATGTGTCAACCTTGTAGGTTGAGGTGCTTTAAAATAAGGAACATTATTCTCTCTATAGATGTTGGGAGTGGTCCTTCTAGTATCCATAGCCATATTTTAACATTCAACATTTATCGCCAACCTGAATGAATTCTCTAATGATTTGGGTTCCCAAAGGTGAACCTCATGTTGAATGTTATCCTTTAAAGTTCCTATGAATACATCATTGATGAGGTCATATGGAATATTCGTTACCTTTATATTCAATATTTGGAAGTTCTCAATGTTCTTTGCAACTGAACGCTTTTGCTTGAGATTTGTCAATTAGATAAATAAGGTATTTCTTTGTGTATCCTCATAGTGTGCTATCATTTCTTCTATGAAAATTGTCCAAGTGACGAGTGATTTGCGAGAACAAAGCCATCGATACCACACAAATTGATAGAGTTTTAAATATAAAGAAGCAATTGGTACCTTTTGTGTATGTGGAACATCATGTATATCAAATAATTTCTCCATCTGAAGTATCCATGTGATTAGATCCTTGTCATCAAACTTCCTCATATCGATCTTAGGAAAGTGGTTGGTATTCAATCCAAAGTTGGAGTTTCTCTAGTCTTGATTCATATTCCTTATGTCATCATCATGAATTTCATGGGATACATTTTCAGTTTCAAGTGTCCTCTCTATTAGGAAATTTTTTAATCCCTTCATGATCTCCCTTTTTAAACCATCCATGTTAGTATCCATTATTTCCTCCAACTTAGTTTCAGTTGAATCCATCATCTCTTGTAGTTCATCTTTTGTTATTGTCTTCTTTTGTAAATCATTTATGTCCCTACGCATTTCTTCACCTTCATAAAGAGTCAAAGTAGGAATTTTTGGAGGCTTATTTGGTGTATAAGTTCCCTTTTTTAGTGGCATGTTGGTCAAGTATCACTTTTAAACATTGATTTCAAGGTGGTTCTTCTAGACAATATTTCTTCTATTGTATCTCCAAAATTTCGGCCCTTCTGGGTCTGTAAATTTATTTTTGTAGTTATTTGATAGGTCTTCTCTGCAATGCCATGTGTCTGATAAAAATTGGATGTACTAAGTGGAAGTTATGGTAACTTCTCCGCAACTTGTTGATTTTTGTCCCTTCTAGGAAAGCATACTTGTAAAGTGTGCCAAGAGCACAATATATGATATTTGATTCTGAAACTTGTACCAGAAATACTATAGACCATCCATTGTCCAATGGAACTAGTTTCACTTAATTTAGATACTTACTGAATAAGATATCACTATTTTACCCAAAAGACATGTTTGAGACTAGTTAATATGACTACTCAGATACTCTATATTGCACAGGGTGTATATACAAAATTAGGATATCCCAGAGACTAATTTTTTTATCACAACTACCTTGATAATTTATCTGAATATCCCCCAGGTTTCATGGTCTTAAATGTTACATAAAGTATTGTATAGAGAAAATTCCTCGATGACTAAATTCAGGATGATTCTCGAACCCTATCTCACACAGGCTATATCTCCAAAATTGTAATTCCTCAGGAGCTGAAGTTTGAAACCAACGTACCTTGATCTATATTCTAAATATTCTCCAAGGGGTTCCTTATGAAAAGTCTTAGAAAAATAGTTATAGTCAAAATTCCAAGGTGTCTTAGATGTAGCAGCGAAACACCAAGATCTCGAGCTTTGATACCAAATGTTAATAACCAAATATCAAAATAGTATAAAAAAAACTCAGAATAAGTACTCGATGCCTTGAAAAAGAGATAATTATAATCCTCTTCGAGGGGGAAACATCCTTATACACCACACAAATTTCCAAATACAAGATGATTCCAAATGAAAAGATTTCCTCGGTATATATAGGAGACTAGGAGGTACAATTAGAAATAATGGACCCATGCCAACATAAATAAAATCAAATTACTAATGTAATATGCTGCAACTAAGGGGTAACTTTCCACTATTTAGGGATTAATATTGAGTGCCATTGATGTATTCTTCCTTCTCAACCATTATATCATGCTTGATCTGAGACTTAAACAACATCGAGAAGTACTCTTTTGATCCACTGCACTCCCTTCCTAGTCAGAATCTGTATATCCATGTATCTTCACATCTCTACTTGAAACATATCTCAATCCATATCCAAACGTACCATGAAGGTACTTCAACATATGCTTTTCTTCCATCCAATATACATGTCTAGTTTCAACCATGTGTTGATTCAAGGTATTGAATGAAAAGCATATGTCTAGCCTGGTGTTAACCATGTACGTCAAGGATACAATCAACTATTTGCACATAGTGGGATGGGATCCACCAAATAAGAATATTTGTCACTCAATAGATTTAGATTTATCATCATGGGTGTGGTCATAGACATCCATTCCATCATCCTAAATCTTTGTAGAATCTCAATAGTATATTTTCCTTGGCTAAGCAAAAATCTTATCTAATCTTTGCCACACTTCCAATCCCAAGAAGTAATGCATTAGACCTAGATCCTTCATCTTGAACTCTAAAGAGATCTCCCTCTTGCACCCAACTATGATATTCTCATATCATGTCAGAAACAGTTCATTCACATGTAGGATCAATTGGAAACATCAAATAATTGTCTGATATTCCATATCATGCCCTGGGTACCTATTTAGGCCCGTACAAAGCCTTCTTCAATCTACAAACATGAGACTAATTCTCATGTATCTTGTGGTTTCTCTATGTACACTTCTTATGACTACTAGAGAAAGTGTCTCCTCATAATATTCTCCCTCTTGTTGAGACAATCCTCAGGCCACAAATCAAGATCTGTACATTTCTATGATGCCATCTGCAATATGCTTGATCTTGTAGATCAACCTAGAAATAACTATTGACTTCCCTTCTAGTATTAGAACCACCTCTCACACATCATTGTTCATGATCGAATGATACTCCTCCATCATGGAATGCTTATGTTCCTACTTCATAGAAGGTTCTTCAATGGTGGAAGGCTCTGAATCAATGATGTTGCTCATCAATGCAACATAGCTAGAAAATATGTGTGGTTTTGAAACTGAGGAAAAATATATATCCCGGTCCTTCTGACTGGTTGCATATGTTGTCACTACAGCAAGGTCTATTGAGACAAGGGAATCCTCCCAAGACATCTCACATCTCCTAGAATCCTATGAAGCTTCGATCTAACCTCCTCAACTCATGGAACCTGTATGTCAGTATTGGAAGACGTCTCTCTCTTCTATCTAAATTTGAGAAGGAATAGTTTTTGAATGAAAGTCTCTAAGCCACTGATTTTCTCTGAGATCAGGGTCACTCTGAATCTGCATGCTCGTGCTAAATCTTGACTCCCTTTGATTCTATATGATCTCCAAAGCCACCTTCTTTCGTTGAATTTGTTGAATTATTTTGAAGTGTTATCTCTTATGGATTGTCCTCGGAGGGTTATCCTCCCTATTGGATCTGAAGGGTTGAATCCCTCCGAAATATAGCTCCTTATGAGCTAGTTCTTGGTCGGGTTTCCTGCCTCACCACCAGTGGAGTTGTATTCTTCTCTTCATAGTATGGCTTATCAATGTTATGCATTTGTATTTCCTTTGCATTATACAAGGTATCATGAGAACATGATGGTTTTACTGCATCGTTTCTAGGTAGGGCCCTTCTGGAACTACTGACTCTTCTTGATGATCTGAAGAGTGGTAAAATTAGTTGTACAACTATGTTTGGAGCCTTCTGTTCCTCACAGTCAATCTCCATAAGATATACTTTTCTTTTTATTCTTGTTTACATGGGTGTTTACGTTCATGTACATAGTTCTATGTCTCATCTAGATACTGTGTAAATAATTTCCTCCTGCAACTGTCATCATAGATACTTCTCAAATCTATCACCTGTGTCCTACCCAGAACAAGAGACAATAACAACATTTCCATGGTAACCTCCATGGAAATTTTGGTAATCAAGAACATCTCCTAGAGGAGATCAATTTCATATTGTAGACAAGTATATCATCAACAGTGAGCATTTTCTTAATAGTAATCGTACCGATGATATTTATTTGCACCTAAACATTTGATAGCAATAGAAAATAATAAATCTATAAAGACTTCTATCCTAGGTACAACACTTTCTTAAGCAACAACAATATAAAATATCAAACATGATATGAAAACCTGGACTTTGTTGTTGTTGTCCTGCTTGAGTTTCCTTCTATAGTTCATATGAAAACACCATTGTCTAAAATACAAATTCTTCATCCTTTGATTCCTTTGAGTGCTCTTTGACATCTGTTGCATGTTCATGGTGTTTATTCTTCTCCTTTTCATTTCTATCTATATATTGAAAGACATAATGTCCCACCTTTTGGAAATTGTAGCATCTGATCTTTGACGCATTCTTTTAATGAGGTCTCTTAGAATTATTTGGGATACCTTATTCCCTTTTATTTATCTTCTTCACTTGAGAAAGAAGTTCTTGATTTTCATCCTCATTATTCTTTTGTGTATTGGATATCAGCCTGGATTCCTCTTGAGTGCAATCTGACCATAACTTGTCAAACTTGGGAAATCTCCTTCTTGCGTAGATTCCTTGGACAAATGGGTCCCATGAGGGAGGGAATCCATTGAGTATGGTGGTCACAAGTTCAATGTCTTCTAATATATCTCCAATAGATGCTAATTGATCCTTGATCTGCGAGATCTTCATAAAATATTTCACCATTGTTTCTGACTTGTTCATTGTTATGTTTTTGAGTTGATGCCTCAAAGTAACCTTTCAAATAGTATTCTTACTTTCATAAAGCATGGTTAGGTCATCAAACATCTCCATTGGTGTGTTTATTTAGGATACATTGGGTATCAGGTGATCCTTGATTGAGTGTGTCAAGATCCTCCTGGCCTTGACCTCATTCTTCTTGAAATTTGCCTTTGGTTCTTCGTCTTCCGGTTCTGAAAGCATCTTATTAACGTGATCCAATAATTCATTCTCTTATAGAATGATTTGTATTCTATTCTTCTAGGATATGAATTTATCTTCTCCATCCAATCTATCTATTATTGGGTAAATTGGTAGATGCGGACATGAACTAATCCCCCTAGATCCACCTCGATCTAGAACAAAAAAAGATGGAACAAGACGATTTTCCTAATTTGTGATCATTGAGTTTACTACCAAAGGAGGAATAGATAATATACCTTATGAATTGCTTCCTTATATCTTTGTTTTCCCTTTTTCACTTCAGTGCTTCTGCGAGATTAGATTTATAATGACACAAGACAACCAACGTGAAAGAAACAATAGTATAATTCAATGACAACCTAAACATGTGATCAAGGAATCATGTAATAAAATACTAATCATTTTATGGGAAAGAGACATGCCATCGTATTATATTGATGAAAAGTAGAAGATACAACCGAATTGCCCTAATGTTGCAAGTTCTCTTTTAGTGGTCCTTTGTTCCAACACACACATACACTTTCTCTGAAATTCACATGAAGATAATCCACAAAATCTTGATGGGCAAATGGTGGCCTCAAGCATCACTAGAAATAGGATTCTTCACACAATATTCAACATATTGTTAAGAACCAAATATCAATATAGCATAGAAAAACCTCAGATAAACTACTCAAGACCTTTAAAAAGAGATAATTTCAGATAATAAGCCTCTTCGAGGAGGCAAGCTCCTTTTACCCCACTTAAATGTTCAAGTACAAGATGATTCAAAATAAAAATGTCTCCTTGGTATATATAGAAGACTAGGAGGTATAATTAAAACTAATGGCCTAAAGGCGACATAAATAAAATAACATTACTAATATAATATGCCCCAATTAAGGGGTAATGAGCCAATATTAGGGCTTAACATGCCCCTCCCCTTGAGACAAGTGTTGTCCGCAATGCTTGAGTAACTATGGATGCTTCTGTATAAAAGACTCATCTTCCCAAATGGAATCTTCAGCGGGTAGTTTCCTCCATTTAATGAGATACTCTGAAATGGATCTATTCCTCAGCTGGAGAATTCTTGTGTCAGTGATGGCTTCAGGCTCCAATATGATTTTTCCTTCCTCGTCAAGTTCTGGCAATATAGTTTGAACTGGGATCTTGTCACCTATAACCTTCTTTAAGTATGAAACATGGAAAAATGGTTGTACTCGTGAAGATGCAGGCAGCTCCAATTTGTATGCCAT
>JASDQU010235828.1:24105-40669 GCA_032191745.1 Picea mariana
TGTCTTCTCTGTTACGAAAATTTTCAATACTTCCATGATCTCCCCTTTTAAACCATCCATCTTAGTATCCAACTTAGCTTCTATTGAATCCATCAACTTAGATTCCATTGAATCCATCTTAGTATCCAACTTAGCTTCCATTGAATCCATCTTCTTTTGTAGTTCATTTATGTCCCTACGCATTATTTCACCTTCATCAAGATTCCAATTAGGATTTTCTAGAGGCTTATTTGGTGTAGAAGGTCCCTTTTTTGGTGGCATGTTGGCCAAGTATCACTTTTGAATCTTGATTTTGAGGCGGTTCTGCTAGACAATATTTAATTTGTTCTATCTCCTAAGTTTTGGCCCTTCTGGGTATGAAACTTTATTTTAGGTAGTTCTTTGATATTTCTTCTCTGCAATGCCACAGGTATAATCAAAATTGGATGTGCCAAGTGGAATTTATGGTAACTTATTCACAACTTCCCGATTTTTAATCTTTCTAGGAGATCTCACTTGTATAGCATGCCCCGCACAAAATAATTGACATAAAATTTTGAAACATGCACCCAAAATACCACAGACTGTCCAGGATCCAATGAAACTAGTCCCACTCAATTTTGATACTCTAGCAAGAAGTTATGATTGTTTTACCTGGAACACCTTCATGAGACTAGTCAATAGGACTAGTCATATACCCTATGTTACACACAGTGTATATACAAATTTAATATGAACCATAAGATGAACTTTTTACCATAGATACCTTACTAATTTCTATAAATGGCCTCCATAGTTTAGGGTCTGAAACATTACAGAAAATGTTTTATAGCGAAAATTCCGCAATGACTCATTTTAGGATGATTCTAGAACCCTATGTTGTACAGGATGTATCTATGAAAGTATAAGGCCTTAGGATCTCAATTTTTAACCGAACTTACCCTGATCCATATTCTAAATATCCTCCAAGCCGTTTCTTCTGAAACATTGTAAGACAAAAGTTATAGAGAAAATGCCACGGTGTCTCAGATGTAGCAGTGAAACCCCAAGACCTTGAGCTCTGATACCATATGTTAAGAACCAAATATCAATATAGCATAGAAAAACCTCAGATAAAGTACTCAATGCCTTGAAAAAGAGATAATTTTAGATAATAAGCCTCTTCGAGGGGGAAATCTCCTTTTACCCCACTTAAATGTTTAAGTACAAGATGATTCAAAATGAAAATGTCTCCTTGGTATATATAGGAGACTAGGAGGTATAATTACAACTAATGGCCTAAAGCTGACATAAATAAAATAGCATTACTAATAGAATATGCCCCAATTAAGGGGTAATGAGCCAATATTAGGGCTTAACACATATTCTTTCATCAATTCTCTGCTTAATCTTGCTTAATATTGCTTAACCTTTTACACGAGAATCCCATGATTATATAGGAGAAGGTGAAGTGGTTAAAGGGATGAGGATGATCCCACCAAATCAGAGAAACTAGTAGGATTGCAACCATACGAACGCCACCTCACATTCTAGAAGATTCCCCTTATAGAAACTTCATGAAACCTCTTTCCTCTTTTAGCTTTGGAATGCCGCCGCACCCTACCTATATAGTATCTTACGAAAACCTCGCGGGCCAGCTATAGAGTAGCCTACGAAAATCATAGATTTTTGCACTGTGTAATATATGTAGCCTGCGACCCCTTTCTAAAAAGCAGTCTTGTAGAGGAGAAAAGAAGTTTCTTTTATTAGGGAAAAAGTCATTTTGGGAACTTGGACACATGTTTGTGAAATCATCATTAGGGTGGCCAAAATAATGTGTAACACTATCCTCAACTCTCATACTACTTGACATTTTCATTGGTAGAAACCCTAGCACTAAAAAACCTTGATTTTTCAATCTTCACCAAACTACACACTAAGGGTTTCAAAGGGTGCACTAGGTTAGGTCGCACTGCTCTCTGAAGGAATTATTCCCAATGTCCTTGGGATAGTGATCAATTATCTTGAAAAATTATTGCAGCTGCAGGTGTTGCAAGGTGTCGTTATATCGATCTACCTTCTAGTGGTTAAATTGTTTTGAAGATAACCATCTCTGATACAATGTTGGATTTTCCTTATTTACAGAGACTTAGTGTTACTAGTGCTATTTTACTTTGTTACCATTAACATATATATATATATATATATATATATATATATATCATGTATTGAGCAGTAGCAACATAATTAAGAGACAAAAAAGAACACACGAGATTTATCCTGGGAAAACCCCAAATGGGGGAAAATCCCAACAACCTTTCTTAGATAGATTTTGTTTCAAAAATAAAGTCCAATATGATAAACCATAGCAAAAGTGATAGCTTAACTAGAAATACCACCCCAACTACAACAACAACACTATACAAAGGTAGCGCACCTCCTCAAGGAGTAGCGCACAAGAGAGAGATATCAAAAGACTGAGCAATAATAAACTATGCAGCTGCAACTACTACGTCACCTCCTCCAAACTTGTGCCTTGCTCCTATGTAGGTGGGAGAGTGTTAGTGAGTGAAAAAATGAGCTAAGACGTCCTCTATTTATAGTCTTCTTGGCCACTAGACTAGGGTGACTTCTTCTCTGAACATGTGTCTTTTCATTATTACATTATTCTCCTGGTCTGAATTATACATTATTCTTAGGGTATTTCAATATCTGTTCAGTAGATCTATTTCTTATGGAATCTTCTCTGCATATAAGAAATTCCATCTAGGGGGGGAAGATCCTCCTGCAACTAACAAAACACCATCATATATCAATTTCATATCTTTCACCTATTAATTGTACATTTTATATGAAAAAAAAACTAGATATAAATTGTCCCTATAATACTTTAGAGCAAGAAAGTTACACTTTGAGAAATCAATGTAATATCCTCCTACTAGGAGACTTTAATTCTAGAACTGCAAGTAATTGAGCTATTATTTTAGGCAATGATTCCAACCATAATCCTTTATGTCTAGGTTAGGACCTTGTTTTATCTAATAAATACAAAATAAGCTCTAAAAACCTAAACGATTAGTCTTGATGATGAATCCAGATCCGGATTCGAAACGTCGATGACAAAATGACACCAACTGTGGATTCTCTGGCAAATGAATTTGAAGGTACTCAACTAGTCAAGCTATATCATTCTCAAGACCTAATAATTTGCAATGGAGTAATGAAGTGGCCAAAATCCAACCAAATTACTTGTACTCATGGACTAGGTAGTAGTGTCGTGGATTATGTGATATCTAATATACCCATTTCCAACCAAATAGTAAATTTTGACCTTTTAAATGACCATGAACCCAACTTTGATCATAGACCTTTAACCCAAACTCTAAACTTTTCCATGCACATGAGCCCAATTGAAGAAAATTCTAATAATCAAAGGCACATGTTTTCTGACAAAATTAAAGTTGAAATTTTCTTAAAGGATTTAAATAGTGAATTACATATCCTAACATATAAGGACAAAATTGAATACCTCTATCATAATTTTACACCTACCCTTTCCACTTATATTAACAAGTTCTCTTTCGAGGTGTCCTCTAAAAAGAATAATAGAAAAACCAACCCTTGGTATGATAAAGAGTGTAAAATTGCTAGGAAATCCATTAGGGATGCATCTAATGAGTCCTTAAAATTCGATAAGATCATCACATACAAATCCCTAATTTAAAAGAAAAAAAGGTACTATATAAATAAAAGGAAAAAGTGGATTTTACACCTATCTAAGCATGATCCTCAAAAGTTTTGAAGGGAAATTATAATTCACAATACTAAAGAAAATGATATGATTCCCTTAAGTGAATGGAATTCCTACCTTAAGAGTCTTTATGAGTTCCCCAATGTCATGGACACCATTCCTATTGTTCCTATAGAGGATGGAGTTTTCTCTTTGGATGACATAGAGTTAAGGGCTAAGTGTCTTGCAAATGGGAAAGCTAAGGATACTGAAGGCTACCAAGATGAAAATTTGAAAATTGGAGGGCCTATCCTTATCTCTCACATACACAAGCTCTTGAATTTAGTAGTCAAGCATGAATTCCCTAAACCTTAGACATAAAGCCTCATTGTACCTATTTTTAAAAATGGGGATAGAAACATTCTCTCTAATTATATGAACATTATGATTAGCCTGGTTTTATCCAATCTATATAGAATTATTTTGGAAAATAAGACTAGCCTATGGATAGAAAGTCACTATAAAAGAGATAAATACTAGGCCAGATTTAGGAGATATCATTCAAACGTAGTCCATCTTGTTACACTTAGGATAACTGCAGAGGATTTCCACAATAGTAGAACTAATCTTTTGTGTTGGTTTGTTGTATTTAGAAAACATTTTGACATAGTACCCAAGAAAAACCTTTGGGATAGATTGGAAGAGATGAAAGTTTATTTCAAGTTGAAAGATATTGCAATAACGTAGTATGATAATTTTATTTCCAAGTTTAAGAACACTGAGGGTTGGCCGAAATAAATTGAGTACAATATTGGATTCAGGCAAGGTTGTATGTCATCCCCTACCCTTTTTGGAATATACATTGACAAGTTAGAAGATTGTTTGGAAAAAAACAATTGTTGTCTAAACGCTCACTGATGTAGTCATCAATATCTTTCTTTATGTTTATGATATCATTCGTATGGTGAGGAGCCCCCATGATATTGGAAAACAACCAAGAATCATCAAGGATTGTTTCTCCAATATGGGTATGACTCTTAATAATGATAAAATAAAAGTCGTGATCATTAAATCCAATAAGATCACATGTGATACTTTTGTATGTGAAAACTACAAATTGGAGGAAGTGAATCAATGCAAATATCTTGGAATCGATATACACCACAAGTTCAACTATAATTATAACATTGAGAAAAGGATAAATGGAGGATGGAAATATTATTATGAGCTTGAAAACAATTGTAAATCAAATGATATTTGGATATGGGATAATAAAAGACTCCTCTTTGACACTTGTGTCACTCTTGTTATTATATGTGGATGCAAAGTTTGGGGATGCACTATCTCTCAGGAGTCATGGAGAAAGATAGAGTAGAAAAAAATTAATTTAATTAACTATAATATCAAAATTAAAGGAAACACCCCCTATCTTATCCTTCTCTTAGAGGAAAGCATTTCCCCATTGAGAGAACGACTATGACTAGATACCTATTGTATAAGAACATGTTAAACAACATCGAATGCAAGAGGCTTCCTAAACTTTCTTCAAATTCCATCCATAACGACCTTCAGCTCAAGTGGGGATGGAATAAATATGCCCAAACGTGCTTAAGCCATTGGGGAATAATGGAATAGATCATTTTGCAGAATAAGGATACTATTAAAAATATTATTAAATCAAAATTTAAGGAGAAAATGTAGTCTAATAAATATTTAGAGGAAAAAATAAAATTAAGTTATTATAAGGAGGCAATCAACCATAATCAAGAAGATAAAAAATATCTCTTTGTTTTGACAAGTGTAAATAAAAAAATAAGCATTGCTAAAATAAGAACAACTTCTCATGAGCTTGAGAGTGAAACTAAACGTTGGTCGATTCCTAAAATGCAATGGGATGAAAGAGTGTGTCATCTTTGTGACACTAAGAGGGTTGAATATGAAAATAAATTTCTCTTAGATTGTCTAGCATATACCTACATCAGATCTCAATTTCAAAATATTTTGCTTAGTAACAACCTTCCTAACCTTTTAACTTATGAAAATTATGGTGATCTTGGAAAGAATTGAAAGTAATCCCTTACCTTATTAAGGTCTGATAGACATAGGTCTTAGTGGATGTTAATCATCATCATCATCATCTTCATATTCCAATTCATATTTATATACTCATCTTGTAACTACTCTTCAAAGGAATTCTATTGAATAAAATTGTTTTCTTCTATCGTGAAAGTTCTTATAGAAAATAAAAGTGTTGCTATATTTTAAATCAATTAGGTGGGGTTTCTAAAATTCAATAACAAATACTTCTTTTAAGTCAACTAAGTGGGGTTTCTAAAATTTAATAGAAAATACTATAAAAACTAATTAAATCAACTACGTGGGGTTTCTAAAATTAAATAACAAATACCTATTTTATGTCAAGTGAATGGAGTTTCTTAAAATTGATAGCAAATATTTTAAACACTAATAAAAAAGAATCAATAAACTTGTTTATAGTTATTATATTGTTATTATAATTTTCTTTTTTACATCATCATTCTTATTATATATAAGATTTCTAAATTAAAATATTTAATATTTAATATAATTAATTTAAAAAATATTTTAAAACATCATACCATTGTACTAGTTGACTTTCATCAATTATATATGGTATTTGGTTAAATTGATCTTTGAATCTTTTTTCATATTCGTAGACCGTCTCTCCTGGTCGTTACTTTATTTCTTTCATTTTTTGTGTGGCTAAATTTGTAACATCTTAGACCTTGAAAAATGATAAGAAAAAATCTCTTTATTTTTTATTTTGATTGGCTTTGATTTTCTTTGAAATTCATGAACCATGTTAGGGAACGATGTCAGAGAGAAACACCGAATTGTGCCATTTTCTTATCTTCATCTGAGATGTCTACTATATCCCATAACATTTCACATACAAACCAATGTCTTCTAGGGTCTTCGTCTCCTACATAAAGGGGAATATTATTGATTCCCACGGTTTCTTTAAGAGCGCTAGATTTTTGTGATCCTCAACTTATCACACTTTTCGACTTGGATATCGGATTGATAGTTGGTTGTTTTTCTGCTGACTTGTCCATCGATAAGTTTTCTAATGGGTGATATTCATGGAGTAATTTCTTCTTGCTTTCTTGACAAGTTACTTCTTCGGTTTGACAACTTTGGTCTTTATATTCAACGATATGCCATTCTATTGGATGTGTCAATTCAGAACTATAATGTATTAAATTTTGTTCTCTTTATATAAGATTTCGAAGGGGGGGATGGTCTATGAGATCCCTGATGTGAATGAGCATTGTGTCAACTTCATTTATTTCTAGCTTGAAAATTAGTGTGTTTCACAGATTACCATGCTTGTCAGTTCTATACCATAATTTTTCATATTGTTCATTGATTTGAAGTGTTTGTTGAAGGAATTCTCTAATTCGATGGTTGGTTTCATGAAATGGAGGAGAGAGTATTATTCGTCCTGAATCTTTGTAATCCATTCTTTCGGCTTGGTTTTCTATTTGATGGGAGCGCATGTCATCTTCTATCAACTATGATTTGTTACACTTGTCGAGGATCACCGCAATTGTTGTATCAGGCATTGATTTCTTTCAAAATTATATTTCTCACACACTCTATCTGGATGATCTTCTCTGACCATTTTTCTATTCAAATTTCAGTTGGTCCACATGTTACAAGTCTTCTCTTTTCTTTTGTCTCTTGTCTCACTCCAATTTTAGGATGTTGGACGTTCGTTTGCAAATTTGCTTCCCTCCCAAAGAAATTTATGCTTCAGTCAAACAAACGCTAGTATGCTCTTTTCTCATGGAATATCACAGATTATCCACCCCCGAACATCACCCAGACTTACTCAAAGATGATGTAGATGGCCATGTTTATTTTCTCAAGAAGTTGTCCCATGCTTGTTTTGTATCTTTGCACCTTTATTCTAGAAATTTGACCCACTTTTCATCTCTCTCTTCCCAGTGCATATTTTGTGGCGGTGTACTAAGTCAAGGTCAGAATTCAACAATGTCTCCTATGCCTTTTCCAAGATTTTTTTTTTGAAGCAGTCTAGGAATTGTGGACAAGAATCCATCATGTAGCTCCGTGTAAAATTTTTCTTTTATTGTATTGAGGGATGTTTGATCCTTGATGGCTTGTTCTTTTATGTAATATTCGATGATTCTTTCAGCCCAATCGTGTATATTTTTTAGACCCTAATTTGTAATATTGAGGGTTAATTTTTCATTAGGCGTCATTTCACGCATTACCATATTTGTGTATGTACTCGAACAAGGAATTTGGTATAACTTCCAGAAATATTTCGTCGGTCTCTGAGAAAAATCACTATCGCACTTCTACTAGCGGTAGGTTGTTTATTCTTCTATAATTATTAATGTAATTTTCAATTATTCACTCCCACCATTCACATATGTATTGTAGAGTTATCATCTATGTGAACATGTCCATGTCCAGGTTCATAACTACTGACAATAGAACCATTGTTGTAATCTTTGGAAAAGTAGGGAAGTGTTATCAATAGTTCAATGCATATGCAATCATATATTCACATATACATACATATATACAAATACATACACAAATTATTGGAATCCCAAAGTGTAAATGTGTAGAACCTACATAGAATAGATCTAGATAGAAAATACCACACACATTTGCAGAGAGAAATTGTGAAAGAAGAAGCAAGAGGGAAAGAATAGAAGAATTCTCATTAACTATATTCCACACTCAAAGAGTGAATAACTTAGAATAGATATAGGATACATTAGTAACTAATGCACCATAGTGGTGGTCTAGAGTGATCTGGACACACACGAACAGTTATGGGAGTAAAGTGCCACCTAGTCTAGTCTCTCAGGTAGTTACGGGAGTGAGCCACCACCTAGTCTGAGTTAACTAGTCTATTAGTCTTCAATTAACTGACTGAAACAAAGTGAAGTTAGGAGGAGATAAAGGAATCATGAGTAATATGCTAATCTAGTGATGATCCCAAGGACAATGCACATTAGTTGGTGATGATGCCAATGTTGCATGGTGACAAAACCAATGCAACATCTAGACATCACTCAACTAGTCAAACTAAAGTGAAAAACTAAAGAGAATGTTCTCCTAGAGGAATATTCTCCCTAAACTTTAGGAGACTAGATAAAGACTAATAAAAATAGGAAAAACCTTACGAAAAATAAATCATAGGTGTGTGTGAAGTAACTCCAACACCCCGCCTGAACATCACTATGGTGAAAATAAAGAATGGGTCCCAACAACGAGGCCATGTTAGGTACCCAAATACAAAATATACAATAAAATAAACAAGGAAATGGGAAAAAACTCATGGGAAACACCCCCCCCTCAAATTAAAATGCATAAAAAAAATGATAAGCAACAAAAAGTAGTTGCTAAGTAACATTGTCCTTCACTCGAAGAAGACCTTGCAGCTGTGTAAGTTTGTGCTCATTGAAGATTTTGTGGAAGATGTAGATGTGTGCACGAATCTGATGAAGTAGATCGACCATTGTGATTTCCACACATATCCACTTTCTCTTCTTGTAATGAAGAAGATCCGAGTAATGTTTGGATGAAACTTTGAAAATCGTGCGACCGTTTTTGGAAAAACACTGAAATTTTGTTGATTTTAAAATGATCATAAATTCACTTCCCGAACTCTGTTTTGGATGAATTGTTTTTTTTAAATTGAACATTTTCCTGAGAGGAATTCAAATATCCATTTTTTTTCTACAAATTGTGCTCATAAAATATCAGAATTGAGTCGGATGTGCAAGGCTCCCTTTTTGTCTCCTAAGATGCATGCATTTACGCATGGAAACGTGTCTGCATGTGATCCCTAAGATGCATGACATATATCTTCCACATGAAATTCAGAAAAAAAATATGAAATGGAGTAGACATAATCTTAAATTAATTGAATACAAATTTGTGCAAATACTTGTGTAGAAGACTCTTCAGAAGAAAATGTTAGATCTTCTTATGGCTTCTCTTCTTTCTCTATCTGTTCAACCTCCTGCATGAAATATTCACAATCGTCTTTATTCTCAAATAGAACCTCCAATCTGGTCCTTAATTCATTTGGAGTTGATTCTTGTGATTCTTCATATACTTGATGGAAAAGTTCGGAAGAAACAAACATGCACATACATCCGATGGCCATATCTTGTCTATTGAAGAAGTATTTTTTCTCATCGATGGAATCAGGCTCTACTTACATTGTGATATTTTTTTGGTACAAGCCTTTGCATATGATCTAAAGTATAATTTTTGGTTCCCACTCCAAATAGTTATGAGGTGTGAGAATTATTGTCAGTGAATAATCCATCTTTTATGTATTCTTCAATCTTCAGTACCTTCAAAAATAATTTGTTGTAGGTTTTGCTTAGAATTCTGTCAGCTATGATACCATGTAAATGTGTTGAACCTACACAGAATAGATCTCACTAGAAAATACCACAAATATTTCCAGAGATAAATTGTGAAAGAAGAAGCAAGAGAGGAATAATAGAAGAATTCTCATTAATTGTATTCCACACTCAAAGAGTGAACAATTTACAATAGATATAGGATACACGAGTAACTAATGCACCATAATGGTGGTTTAGAGTGATCTGGACACACACCAAGAGTTACAGGAGTAAACTTCCATCTAGTCTATTCTCTCAGGCAGTTACTGGAGTGAACTACCACCTAGTCTGAGTTAACTAGTCTATCAATCTTCAGTTGACTGACTGAAACAAAGTGAAGTGAGGAGGATATCATGGAATCATGAGTAATGTGCTAGTCTGGTGATGATACCAAGGACAATGCACATTAACTAGTCATGATCCCAATGTTGCATGGTGACAAAACCAATGTAGCATCTAGACTCCACTCAACTAGTCAAACCGAAGTGAAAAACTAAAGAGAATATTCTCCCTAAATTTTAGGAGACTGGATAAATACTAATAAACATAGGAAAAACCATAGGAAAAATAAATCCTAGGTGTGTGTGAAGTAACTCCAACACAAAGAACAATCTTTATTAGATATATGATTCAATACAACACACTCTCTCTCTTCTCCGATACATACTTGTCTATTTATACCTACATAGATAGTTACCAGGGAGTTGCAACTACTTAAATTTCTGGGTTTGTCAGTTAATAGAACTCTCCATAAACTTATACTTTTGACTCCAATAAATTAATGAATAACTCTTAGTCGACTATCAAGTCTAGTCAACATAGTCGAATAGCCCCTACAACATTCACCTTGAATTTAGATTAGAGTTGGGCTATATAAATGATCTCTTTTTCATGTGGGTGTAGTAGGATTTTAGACTTGAATTCCCTTTGTAACCCTTTATTATTATGAATAAAATTGTTTCTGAGGACACTTCTTCAACAATGAAGATAATTCTAGATGCATTGAAAACTATTTCAAGAATTGCATAAGTAGATTAAAAAAATTCATGAAAGAGTGTATCTCATTGCATCTAAATTATTTCTATATTTAAAAGTGTCAGGAAAACAATTATTTGTTGTATTTACTGAGATTGAGTTTCTAGGATTAAATGATGTTCCAGAACGACATATTGAAGCTTCGAGTTGAATATTTTGGGGACCAAAATATTATGAGTGGGAGATGTGATCTGAAATGGATCCAAAATGTTATCTCCCCCAAAATTTATAAAAGAGATATCCTTGGTAAATTTTCAAATCAACAACTAACTTGAAGACAAAAGGCCAAAGACCCTCAAGAAAGTGAAACAAGTCACCTTGATGATTGGAATTCCAAGGGAACTCTATAACAAAGAAAATAACTTGACGTAAAAACAAAAAAGAAGGGATGTTAGAGCATTAAAGATTAGGAATAATAAGGGAAATATAAAAATAAGAGGGTTGAAGGTGAGACAATATGCTTGAAGATCGAAGGGTGACATAGAAGCTAAGAGTGTTCACAAATAGAAGATGACTATCCCTAGGAAAAATCCATCTACAAATATTTCAAGTTAGTAAGAGTACACACATCTGATGTGAGTGTATATCTCACTCCTTGTAATAATTTCCTCATAATGAATAAAATCCTATTGAAATTTTGGTTTTCCCATTTGGATTTCCATGGTCAAACCTTTGTGCCTATTGTGAGTATTATTGTTTTAAAATTTATTCAATTTCATGGCTCGATCTATATGCCTAGTGTTTGCACCAGGGTTTTGGAAATATCATACGCATGCCACAAGTTCTACATGGCCTGGATGCCACAAGTTTTGTATGGTGAAACACAAAGATTCATCTCCCATCTACTATTTTGCACAATGTGTGCGAACTATTTTTTCACTACACACAAGGAATTGTAAATATTGCATGCATATTAAATCCAAAAATATCAACATAATGATTGTAACCGTTGTTTTAACCAAACAATTCATTGTTGTTGAGGTTTTGAGTGAGCTAGCAAGTTATGTATGATTTCCATTCTCTATATAGATACACGGTAGGAATTCAAACATGTAAACACTCACTTTTCATTCATTTGAGGTTTATTGTAATTGTAGAGACATAAGTGGAATATGATAAAGAATGTACATCGAGATTTAAATATCAAATCTTTTATTAAGCTTAATGAATCTATTCCTAGGCTACAACCCTTCATGTATTTGAGTGTTTCACTATGATTAAAGAAAGAAGGCGTGAGGACTGATTTTATACTTCACCGTGCAAAATAACTTGGAAAGATCACATGCATACTAAATCCTCAAATATGAACATAATGATTGTAACCATCGATGTAACCAATCGATTCATCATCGTTGAGGTTTTTACTAAGATATCAAGTTTTTTATGATTTTTGTGATTCTATAGAGATATAAGGTAGGAATTTGAACATGTAATCATTAAATTTTGGTTCATTTGAGGCTCATTGTAATTGTAGAGATGTAAGTGGAATACGATAAATAAAGTAGATCGATATTTGAATATCTTATCCCTGGTTAAGCTTGATGAGTCTCTTCCTAGGATACAACCCTCCATGTATTTAATTGTTTCTCTATGATAAATGAAAGAAGGCATGAGAACTGGTTTTAAACTTCACTGCGGACAAGTACTTGTAAATATCACATGCATACTAAATCCTCAAATATCAACATAATGATGTAACCATTGCTGTAACCAATTGATTCGTCATGGTTAAGGTTTTCAGTGAGATCACATGTTTTTTGTGATTGCCATGCTTCTGTAGAAATATAAGGTATGGATTTGAATCTATGTAAGAGTTAACTTTTGGTTCATTTGAGTTTCATTGTAATTGTATATATGTAAGTGAAAACTGAGAGAGAAAGTAGATGATATTTGAATATATGATCTCTGGTTAAGCTTAATGAGTATCTACGTAGGATACAATGCATCATGTATTTGAATGTTTCACTATGATTAATGAAAGAAGACATGAGGCTTGATTTTAAACTTCCTATCATGTACTATGCTTTGAATGTATTCCATTATAGATGTTATAAAGTGAATTATGCACATGAATGTTGTTAGGAATGAATAGAATCTAATGCACACTGCTTAGTTAGGTTTTTCATGTATGTATCATTCCATCATACTATGCACAAACATTCAATATTTGTGATTCTGATGTGCATCTAGGGTGAGACCTTATTCAATCCTTGAATATTGAATAACCTAACACAAATGGGGTATTTGTTGGTAAATATTTTTGAACCCTCGGTCTAAAACCCCAAGCAAAAACCTATTTTTTTGTGGTTTATATGGATTTGTATGTATTCCTAGTTCAACATTGCCACACTAACCTAGATATTCAAATAATTGTGTTTGGCCCAATTTCACGTAGTTCATAAAAATTACATTATAATTCAATTGGGAAATGATGATATTGAGAGAATGAATTATTATGCATGTAATGGCTTGAATGAACTTTGTAGGATTGTGTGGTGTTCAAAAGAGAGTGTTGAGCTTAACTTCTTCTTTTCATAAGTCATAGTAGATAGGGTTTTTCAACGTTTAAATGTGTTTACGTAAATCCATGCTTGTTTAATTTTCCTTAGCACCATAAACAAGGCAACGAGTCATCGATTCAAGCTATAAAACAATGTCATTTCTTCCTACTCAGTAGGCAATTGAGAGAGTTTGCACCCAGAAATGAATAAATAAAAACTAAAATTTATGCATAAGCATTTGTATTGGTGAGGTGTATGGGATATAAGTCCCTTGTTTATGGATTATAATGTATCCAAAATGCATTCATACACCATTAGTGTAATATCCATAGGGAGAACCAAACTGTAAATGTAATAATGTACCTAAGCTGGTGAGTTGTTTTATATATTTTTGGCATGAATCTTGCATGGTGTGGTGCACGCATGTATTGCGCAGTCGAATGATGAAATGGGCAGATTCTAGGATACCACGTGCAACATCTTATGTGCGCACAATATTGAGGCCAACGAGCCTTTGTGTATATGTTTTATTTTATAGGCTGATGAGCCATTTATTATAAGCTAGGAGGCTTATGTTTGTATTACACCAAAGAGCCTAGATGATAAAAGCCAGTGTGCTAATTTTTGTATATGTCTCATGATTAATATAAAATACATCATTGCGCACAGACCAACCAC
Organism: Picea mariana; assembly: GCA_032191745.1. Taxonomy (NCBI): domain Eukaryota; kingdom Viridiplantae; phylum Streptophyta; class Pinopsida; order Pinales; family Pinaceae; genus Picea; species Picea mariana. The sequence goes on from JASDQU010235828.1 coordinate 38,448, forward strand.
GATAAAAGAGATAGGGGACTAAACTCCACTGGTTAGGGAAAAGAGGGGCCTAAAAGTTAAGGAAAGGGGCTAAGATAGGGAGCTTAAGACAAAAAGGAATATTATATTTATATTTATTAAATAAAAAAGTATGGATAATTATTTTATCCTAAGTTCTAAAGTTAGGGACAAGTGAGCCAAAGTAGCTCCGAACATGACAAGTGTCAAGTTGGGGACATGCATACATATTGTGGGAAATTAGTTCATTTTCCCATCTTTTCGATCATTCTTCCCATCATTCCATCCATCATTCAGTCATCCAGTCAATCTTCCATGACCATGCATACAACCATTGAGCTATCATTTGTATCTTCATGACTCTATCTGAACCTGTATCCATACACATTCTCTGTTCGTGTAGCTGGTTAGCTTGGGAGTTGCACTGAAGAAGCGGGTTGTCAGGCCCCTGGGATATTAAAGAGGCGGGTTGTCAGGCCCATCAGAAATTTCTTTCTGTGTGAGATAATTGTTGGGAATTGTTTTTCTGAAGGTGTTGAATTGCAACTACAGTGCTTTGAGACTTCCTGTCCAGCCTGTTGCTAAATCTTGGAAAGGAAGTGGGGTAGCCGAAGGACTATTGAGCAGAGAAGGGGCACACTTCCGGGGGTGGGACATGCATGTGGGGAATGAGGGGCTGTAGGTTGTTAGTTGAGTTGGCACTTGAGACAAAGTCTTTCCTATTGTCTCTGAGCCTTTAGCTTGGTTAGGAATCCCTTTACCCGAGTGGAGTTTAGTCCTAACTCGGGGGTGACTCACTGTTGAGAGTGATGAACAATGTGGTCTAATGCTGGGAGGTTCATGGAAGGTTTGCACATAGTTGGTGACATTCCTACCAAAATAAATGCCAATTGTGTGATAAATTTGCATGCTGCATTGTTATCTACGTGCTTATTTTTATGGGTTATCATATGTGCAGTTATAACTGTGTTTATTTTTATGGGTATTTCTTGTGTATGTTGCATGTATATTTTTACTTTTATTTCAGTGTGAATCTGTGTATTTACATATGTATTTGTATGTTTTCGTTTTATATATAATGCTTTCACAAGAGTTCTGTGTGTGTATATTTTGATACTGAGAGGGGGCTGAATCAGTATCAAGTACAATTTAAAACCTTTTTCAACTTATACTTAAACCAATCAACTATATCTAATGAGCAATGGACAATAGTATAAGAGTTACGCCAATACACCACAATACACCATGCACAATATATGAGAAATAATCAATAGTTATTGTTCAAGCGAAGTAATGACTTCCAAAGGTAGCTAGAACTTTCAAATGTAAAGGGAGGGATATAACTCCAAGAGGAAGATACAATCCTCCAATATCAAGAGAGAGTGAATTCTCCATCCTTTCCGCTTCCTTCCACCCAAGAATATATGAGAGATAATAAAACTTTACATTAAATCATCACCATCAACCAATCATCACATAGAACCTGATAATGCCTCATGAGATTTCTTCAATTTCTGCAATTCTTCAATTCTTGGAGTACTCTGATCTTGTAGATAATATTTCTCAATTTATTCTCTGAAACTCCCCCAATTTTCACTCCTTGAATCCTCCCCAAAAAGAGGTTATAGAAAGAATGGTAGACTTTATTCAATTCTGGTCTATTCAGAAGAGTTAACTTGCACAGAATGCCCCGCGCTCAATAATTAACATCCGATTTTGAAACTCACACATAGGAAACTACAATTTGTACTGTTTCCAATGAAATCTGTCCCACTTCATTTGGATTCTCGATGAAGAAGTTATGACTGTTTTACCTAGAACACCTTTTTATTGACTAGCTTCAGGATTGGTCACAAACCCTATCTTCCATGGAGTGTATCTCCGTAATTATAGTGAATCAAGAGCTGAAATTTTTACCAGAGGTACCTTCATATTTATTCTCAATACCATAGCAATTTCACCATCTAAATCATTCTATAAAAAAAATTATAGAAAAAATGGTAAGATGGCTTGAAAATAACATACCTTAGAACACATCACCAAAATACTTCATCCTCCCTTGAAATTCGGCCTTGTTTTCTTCTTATTACCTCTGAAATTCAACTTGTATCAAATGAATGTATAATGATGTTTATTTATATCATTTATGTCACTTCCTTTTAACATTAGGGTCGACTTGACACTTTCTTATTTTGTAATTCTTTTCTTTAATTATCTTCAGGGCC
>JASDQU010235833.1:0-17064 GCA_032191745.1 Picea mariana
ATTTATACTAATCTGGCACGTGTGAAGAGTCACCATTCTGGCAGGGCCGACCTCTCACACTGGGTGGGTAAATCCACCTTTAATTAAATCTGGCCCTTTCATTATAACTGCTGGGGCCGACTTCTTATTCTTTACATTATAATTGTCCGATGACTAATCCGCAAAAGGGGATTTGGTCCTTATACAATTACCGACTTGATTAATCCCCAATGGGGATTAATCTAATAATAAAAATAATAATAATGACATGATTAATCCACAATGGGGATTTAATCCAATAACAAAATAATAAGAATGCTCTTCGTAGTTACATTATTTCAACAGTGATTAGCAATTTTATTCGCAAACACCTCAGGGTGAGGGTCGCCTTCCAGGTCGGGATCCTGATCAATGTGCAATGCCAAAAACCCGTCGACGGACTGAAGAAAATTTTTGATTTCAAGATCGTCCTCGAATACCTCTCAATGCTTTACATTGTCCAGGATGGATGGTCTGTATCTTATTTCGACCTCACCATGGATCTTCGGCGGCAGAGGGACCTTGAACAGACTAGCCGAGACGGCTAAGGAGTCGGTTGAGGTATTTTCTTCCCTTGGGACAAAAGTAATGTTGAAAGCTGAGAAGAAATTATCAATCAGATTCCATACCTCATTCCTGTAACTCCTAAGTCGAGGATGCTTGGCCTGATAAACATTCCTGACCTATTGGATTATCAATTCTGCATCTCTGAACACTGACACCTCTTCAATTCCCATTTATTTTGCAGCCCTCATACCAAGAACAAGAGCTTCATATTCCGCGACATTGTTGGTAGTTTCAAATTCCATCTTGTATGATAGGGATATGGTCTCCTGACAAGGCCATATGAAAATCACTCCAGCGCCTATGCCTATACTGGAGGAAGCTCCGTCAAAGAACATCTTCCAAACAGAGGTGGTTGTAGGAAGTATCTACTAATTAAGAATGGGCTGCCTTCTTATCTATAAAGGGACCTCAGGAGCTCCAGTGATCTGTAACAAACTAGACCCTAAGTCGGTGTCAAGTGCAAAGAAGGGGTGGTTAGTGGGGTTTGTTTAATCACTGACAATATAGGCTAGCTAGGCTTCTCTGTACAACCTCTTATGTCCCCCTCCAAAGACCAGAATGGTGGCATATGTGAGATCCATCTGCAACATTCCTCCAAGTCTTTTAATCCAAGACCTTGACAACAGCATGCCAAACTTGGGGGGAACGTCGGCTACCACAATATCCATGACCACACTTTTCATGGGTAGCTGAAACAAAGAAACCACCAGGTCTTCGATGACTCCTAGACACTGCACTCTCCTTGAATCAAAAGAATACGAATCATGATAATCGTTTTTCACCTCCAGTCCCAATTCTTCTATTACGATTTTGGGCATAAGGTTATGGGAAGCCCCTGAATCCATGAGGCAGTTATGCAGCACTTTATCATGTATATTCAGAGATGTGTAGAAGGGAGGGGATGAATCATCTCTATCTTCTACCATGGGCCCTAGGACAACTGCCGGCTTTTCATCTTGAAGGTTCACTAAGTCAGAGGGAGGCTGGGGGGACTCAGAATGTAGCAACTTGGAGAGGGACCTTTTGAAATCTTTGTTTTTGACGAGTTCAGATAGGGGTACAGGAATTCTAATCTTCTAAATCTCATGCTCAAAATTGAAAGAGGGAATAGGCTTAGAAACTTCCCTTACCTCAATGACAAGCTCCTTGGCTGCTGGCGAAGCATCCTGAGTTTTCTTTTCTTTGGTAGTGGTTGTTGCAGATTTAGTAGGCCTATCTGCTATGAGGGGCTGGTCTTGGCTATCAAAGTCTCCTTCTTTCTTCCTTGACCTAAGATTGTATCTGTTAGAGGTGTGACCGGCCCTTTCTCCCTTACCTAACTCATGGATTTGTATGTTCATTAGGGATTTTTCATATGCAGACTGAGTCAAATGGGGAAAAGGAGGAGCTTCTTCAACACAATGAATTTCGGGGTCGAACTTGTCTATCTTCTCCCCTCCCTCATGAGTAACTAGGTTATTTTGGAGAGGGGTTTGAATCCTTTGATCTACTCTGTCTTTTTCCCTTTGTTCCCTTGGGAAGGCCTGTGGTCCATTGTTATTAGGTCTCCTGAAACCTCTACCATCAGCATTCTGGGGATTTCTGTACATGGGCTTCCCTTCTAACTCCCACCTTTCCATTCTAGCAGAAAGTGACTTGAGTACCCTAGCTGTCTCATCTGTCTGAAGGGGCAGGGGAGAGGAACTGGATGAGGAAGCCTCAGGCCTCTGCCTAGATATGTTTCTACCAACAGTGTTCATGAGTCGGTCAACAACCAATATATTAGATTCTACCTCCACAGCTACGTCCTGCATATGGGCCAGAGTAGTGGCTCTTCTTTCCCTCAACAGGAGGCAGAAATTGGGATCAAAGTCACTAGCATAAGTGATCTTTACAGAGTCTTCGGAGGGTTTTATCTCAACAGGGATTTTGTTGTACATTTTATTAAATCTCTTGGAGAAGTTGGAGACAGACTCTCCTTCATTTCTCTTCAAAGACCCAAACTCTGTCATGTAATACATGAAGTCTTTTTTATCTCCCCACTGTCTTTAAAAAGCATTGTCTAAAGCTTCAATCCCATCAATAGATCTAGGAAGCAGGGCCTTAAACCATTTTCTAGCCTCGCCTTGGAGACTATGGACAAAAATCCTCATCCATACGTCAGCATGCATGATGTTATTATCATCTGTGAAACTGTAAAAGGCTTCTAGGTGCTCTTCTGCAATTACGTCTCCATCACCTGTAAACCTGGGTAGCTGTTTGAGGTAAACATCTGCTGGGAGGGCGTTGAGAGGCTGCGGTAACACAAGGGGAGCATACTTAGTGGCTATGATGGCCTCCATTCTGGTCATTGGGGGATTTGCTTCTGCCATAGGGATATTATGTGGAGGAGAACTGGGAGGAGAAGGAGCTCAAAATGGGGATACTGTGGATGAGATTTTAAGGGGAGTGGGAAATAATAGGGGATTTAGGGAGAAGGCTAGCGAGCTTAAGTCGGTTGATGTTTCCTTTTGCGCAGAAGGGGCGAGAGTAACAAGAGGAGGAGCGGTAAAGCCAGGGGTGGGGAAATATTCTGTGGTCCTGGGCCTACGCCGAGGTACAGCTTCAGGAGAAATGGGAGTGAAAAGGATTTCTCCCTCTAATCCCAGACCAGAGGGGGAAACCTCAACAGGAACACTCCTGAAATTCAAGAAATGGGAAACTTCAAAAAGCGGCCTGCTAGGAAACTGAGGAGGAGAAAATGGAGTTCTTACAAAAGGAGATGGTGGATTACCTGGTTCGACGGCGGTAGCTTCTCCTTCAGAGACCTTTCCTTTTCCAAGGACCACCTCCCAATCAGTCTCAGGTGTAGCTAGAGGCAGCTATGGATGGGACCGCGTGTGTCTGCCTTTGAAAGCCACAATTAATAGAGCAGGTTCTCCCCCGCGGAGTCATCACAATGGAGTCACCAGGTGCACAGTAGCAATCTTCAAAGGCTATGATACCCGATGCACCTTCGGAATCAGAGGTTCAATGTCATTCAATCCTGGGGAAAATTTTCAACTTTGTCCCCGGCAACGATGCCAGAAATGTTAGCGTCAGAAGTCACTCCTGGATTTCTTGCAGGAGTAGAGCTCAATGCCCATCAGTTTTATGTCACGGTAGTTTCTAATGGGTGATCAAATGGATAGAGACTCAAGGAAATGTCACTCTAACTCAGAGACTGGGTCCGGTATGTAAGAAACAAAGGAGGTCTTGATCTAACTTCAGTCAGCGGGTTGATTAAAAGGTGAACAGGTGGAAGACTTGATAAGAAGAGTGAACAAACTACTTTGGGCAACAACTTTGAGTAATTTGTAGAAGAAAAACTCTGAATGCAAGATCCTCTGGTTCAGTGCTTCGAGAAACTGAAAGGGGGACTTGACTGGATTCTCCAATTCCAAGTCGTTCAGCATTAGGAAAATCACAAGGACTGATTAGAGACAATGCGACTGCTATAGTGATCAAATTATACATCATCCTATAGCAACTACAACTCGACTAGATTCTCTAATTTCGAGCTTCTCTAACACAGTTTGAACAAAGACGTGAAAGAAACTGACATTCATAAGGCAAGAAGTCTCAAGAGTCCATACATAACCAGAAATAATAGTGATTCATTAAAGCTTTACAACCGGGAGCCTTGCTCAACCATCGATCCTTTACAAAATACAAAGACTGAGTTCATATAATCAGAGAAAATCGCCTAACAAAGGCGCGCTCAGTCGCTCAAGGATTGGTGTCCTTTCAGCCAAAATCAGACAGGTATTCTTTGTCAGACGCCACCTTAACTGCGCATGGCTCCTGCAAGGGGAGTAGCTGAGCCATTAAGTGTCGATCTAGCATGTGCAGACCTCCTCCGGCGGGCCGAGGACTCGGCATGGATTCTTCAGTAAAGTGGGTACATAGGACCCTCTCGAGCATTCCGCTTGCCAGATTATCCATACTTTACACTTAATTCCTGAGGAGAGGTTTCAACCACCCCTTCTCATCCTCATTTACTCCAGGCGAAAACCAGGATCAAGGTCGGATCAGATGGTGCATGGAGATCATGATCATCCTTTCGGTGACTAGGCTCGACGCCCTTGGTCCCCTTTTTGCATAGCTCCTTTCTTTCCCAAGTGATCACGGGCCATGACCCTATGTCTATTCCCAAAATGATTTCGGTGTTCGCGAATAAGAAGGGCCTGATCCATGCTTCTTAAAATCACGATGAGCGAAACGCCGAGATGGCTTGAGCTGGCGCCATGCGTCCCTCTAGATTTGATGGTTCTGAGCTCTCCTGACGATACTGTGGGCCCAGGTCCTGGACACTCCCGGCACCTCGCGCATCGGGAAAATGACGGGGCTATTCCTTGCATCTAGAAGTCGCGATGGGCGAAAAGGCGAGGAGCCTAATCGTGCGCCAGGTGTCTCCTAAGGATGAACAGTTGGGGCTGCTTCGTGATACTGTGGGCCCGACTCTGGGTGCTTTCGACACTCCATGGTTCGAGGTTTCAAGATGTGAGGTGATGAGGTACTTTCACCCTTCGAACTCACGAATGCCGATATGCCAACTAGATCTCGCACTATGTGTCGCAGGATTGGACGACTCAGATTCAGTCTCGGCATATAGCCGCTTTCTTCGATGCTATACGTCGGTCAACTTGGTAGTTCCGATATCTCAACGACCCTTGATCTGCCCTTGTGGATGAATCTAGACCGTCGACGACATAACTTCGCCCTCTTACGTGCTTGGAATCCCTAAAACAAGATTTTTCAATGCTGCTCTCGGGCGCTTCTAATGCATCTTACAGACCCAAACACTCTTGCGCCTAGGACAAGAAATGTCGCTAACAAGTAGGCATCAGGTGCCAATAAATGTGGGTTGTCCAGAAAGGGAGAGGCATATTGAAAAGAAACGTATGCAGCCTCGGCTGGACTAAGTGGCATAGTGTCACCTAGTACATAGAATTCCATAGGACTAGGTACAATCCAAGGGTCAGATGATTCCAAAGATTGATAAGCCATAGTCAAAATCATATTGACGGTGGAAATATGATGTGTGGTGGGTGGAATTGGTGTAGGGAAGGTACCCATAAGGATAGAATCTTTTAACAAGCCAACACCAATGCTTTCATATGTAACTTGGTGGTCTCCCAAAAAAGGAATGTTGTTGGTGACAGGGGCACGCGCGTTGGGTGTACAGAAATCTAGTTGATCGATAGTGACAATTTTGCCTTGATGGGGGAATTGTACACATCGAAACAACAACGAGGCGACGATAGTCATAGCGTAGAACCAACTTCTTCCAAGTAGTATGTTTTAATCGAGGGGGGCATCAACCACCTCGACATCAACAGTAACAGTATTGCCACCCAATTGAACGGCCAAGGATTGTAAAATTCTGTGAGGATGAAAACCTCGCCCATCGAAAGCGCGTAACATCGTAGGGGATTTTTTAAGGGCAGGTGATTTTAAGCCTTTCCAACAAGATAAACACATGACACAAGTAGAGGCTCCCTCATCCAAGATAGTTCGGTGGATTTGTTGATTGTGAACAACAACATCGATCTGAAAAGCTAGTTGGTGGGAGAGTCGAGGTTGATGATCATCCAGATTAAACGTGAGGCTATTAGATGACTCAGGATCGAATGCGCCGATGGCAGCCAAGAGTGTTCTACATTGATTGGGACAGTGTTGTAGAACTTCCAAAGCAGACATAGCACACGGGGCTTGAGCCAAATCTTCAATGATGTTGTAGTTTTGGGCAGCATGCGAACTAGGATTAAAGGTAGATTTTCGGATAGTGCTTTTGGGAGGGTGTAAGATGGAGTCAAACGAAGGTTTCTTGATCTGGAGCGGTCCAGATAGAGGGCTAGAAGACGAAGGACTAACGGAAGATGGGAATGGGTCCGGTAAGGAACCATTAGTATTCTTCAGCTTATCAGGTTTAATCAGTGTGTCATATGTCCTAGTGCGAGTGGTCAGATTAATCTAGTTAAACATGTAAATGTGGGCACTTGTCGAGGCCTTATCATGGGATTGGTTCGAACTGCCCCCTGGAGTGGGGGTTTGAGCAACCAAAGATTGTTGTTGTGGAGAAGGTTGGGCAAGCACAGCGGGTTGTGAATTTCCCTTAAAAATATTGGCCACTTCATCGCGATGTGGACAGTCTTGAGTGTAGTGATCATCGCCACAAATGAGACATGGGAATTTCAGTTTCCGTTGTGGTTGTTTTCCGGCAGCCAGGGTTTGAGGCTGATTTTTTGGTTGTTCAGTGTTGTTGTTTTTCTTTGGTTTATTTCTTTCTTTCTTCTTGCCTCCAGATTGTTGTGAAGGGGTGGATTGGACTGTATTCACCTCAGAGACCTGAGTTTGAGGGGAGGTAGAAGAGGGTACATTCAAACTAGGAGCAGATGTCGAAGCGGACTGCTAGGTTGTTCCAATCGACTGGGAAGGAAATTGGGTTTTGACAGAGCCAATAACTCCATCCGCGTGCAAGGAAGACGATGGTTTGGATGGATCATTAGTGGCACGGGTAGCATTTGGTATCAACTCGTACAGAGTACTAGATTGTGAATAAACCAAATCTAAGTACTGAGCTTGAGCAATAGCTTCTTCCTCGGTGACTACACCACCCATAGCAACATCACGAGCGATCTGGGGTAGCAGTAATTTGGTGAACCATTCCACTAATAATTGGTCAGGAATGATTGCTTTGATTAACCTTCATCGTCGTCTCCATTCATGAATATGATCAGAGATGTGTACGGAGGTTGTCTGACGAAGGGAGGTCAATAGTTCGGTACCCATCTCGTATCGAATGGGTAGTTGGAAGTGTGTGAGGAAGGACATGGCAAGAGAGTTGAAATCGTGAAAAGAAGCACGTGGTAGTTCAATATACCACTTTGCTGCAGAACCCGTAAGCGTTCGTTGAAAAAGACGCAAACGTATAGAATCGTCCATGAGGGAGTTGGATGAACACCACAAATGGAAAGTCATCACATGGTTGTTTGGGTCTTCTCCAGACTTTTCGTCGAATTTTGGAATATCAGAAGGAAGTTTAGCTGGAATAGTTGGCCAAACCGAAGAATGAAAAATAGGATCATTCGTTAATTGAGACAAGTTTGGGAGGTCCATAGTCGCTAGGAAAGGTAGTTGTCGGTTAACCTACGGGTAATACTGGTGTGGCATAGGAACACCAGTAGGACCATACACTGGGTTAGGCGGATAATTGTAACCAGTGGGTCCTCTTGTATAAGGTTGGTGTTGACCAGGGTACACAGGATTTGAGGAGGTTTGAGAAACATGTGCGAGTGGAGGATAACCGGATGGGTTTTGAGGATTATAAGCTAGATTTGGTGTTTGTCCATAAGGAGGATATAGATGGGTCCCTTGAGGGGGAAGAGGTTGTTGTGGAGCTTGAGGATTGTGTCCCCCCGAAAACTATGGGTTTCCTGGAAAAGGGATATTCCACAGGTTGGGTGTGGGAGACACATTTTGTCCATACGGTTGATGGTAGGCTCCAGATTGAGGTTTCCCCTTAGCATGAGGGTGCCCTCTAAATGGAATTTGTCCTTCGGTGTTAGGATTCCCCCCAGCTTGAGGTGGAGTTTCTGAAATTTGGGAACTAGATGTAGACAACTGATCGGTGCTGCTTAATGGATTAAAGCCACCAAGACTGGTCCCTCCAGGTTGTTGTATAGGTATAGAACTTCTAGGCATAACTTGGGTAGTAGTGACAGTGGAAGAATTCAGTGCTCTGTACCCAAAAGGGAGTGATGATGAAGGTCTAGGTGTTAGTGGTGTTCCAATTGCAGCTTGGCTAACCACTGCATTACCGGTGGTAATAGTCGGAACGTGAGGGACCATTGTAGAGTGAGCCATCTAGAGAGAAAAAGTGGACCTTGGGACAACGGACAATGTGTTCAGATCAATGGACGGCGTAGTTGAAAAAACGGTAGTATCGGTAAAATGGTTTAAGGGTACGATGTAGGCGATAGGTGAGTCAACACCTATTCCTGTTCCATAAAGATCCCGCACCATGCACGATAGACTTCGAACAATGTCTGTGGTCCAAAAGGGGTCCTTGACTAGAGGGTTTGAATGAGACCCAGTTAGAATGTCAGAAGGATTGATGATGATGAATTCACCAACTGAATTGAGTTGGAGAACACGTCTCTCATATCCCTCTGGAATGCGGAAATCCTCCGGAGACTCTGAAACAATTCGAAAATTCTCTAAAGAAGTGGGAACTTCTTCTTGGGAGGTTATAGTGTCATGAACCTCGCTCTGTTGAGGAGATTCCTCCATAGAATGAGGGGGTAAAGGGGTATTCTCTTCCATATTTTTTGAAGGAAGTCCCTGTAGCCTCCGTGAACGGCATGGAGGGTCGATGTTGGAGAAAAAGAGTTCGCGAAAAAAATCTATGGCCAACTATCGAAAAGAAGCAGCATACGCTAATAGAATCTAGGAATCACAACCAAGCAAACAAAACCTTCTCTCGATGACCGTACTAGTTGGTGATGTAATCCAATGTCGTGTGATCAAGTCAAGAAGGGGCAGGGATATGGTGGAACAGTTACAATGGCAACCTGCTTAATGGACTTTCACCTTGGTGCAAGCTTCCACACAGTAATTGTAGATTTACCCTCCAAGGAGCCCGAGTGAGTTTGACCAATGTCTGCTCCAGGTACAGTGAGACTTCCCTTCACCGTCACCTTGTGTAAGACCCTAAAGATTATGGCCACTAAAATTACCAATTCGTAGTCAGCCCCTGGGCAGGTACAGTTGACAGTCCAGTCCGAACGTACGGGCAGGGTATCTAGCCCGAAATCAACTTGAAAGGATTCCACTCAACATTGTGGGTATACCTTTAAGAGATCCCCATAATACCATCTGACTACTACAGTCAGTCAAACCACGAAGGGATAATCTCCGTAGCTTTCCCGAATGCGACCTCGTGCGTAACCCCTGTGTGAGAGGGGGATCCCAGGCAGATTTATACGACAATTGGATTTGACTCTCCCTAGCTCAGGATGCTAATGTTTGTTTTGGAAACTTTGGAGAGTTATGCTCATAGCCTAATCCAAAGTACTAATCCTAGTCTACTGTTGGTGGAGGATCCTAGAAAATAAATTGTTCTAGATAGTTTTTAATTAGCATTCATTTTATAGCTGTTCTTTACTCAAAAGGGGTGCATGGAAGTGAAACGGATGGAATGATGACTCAATCCCCAAAAAATGCATCAAAGATGATAATAAATCATTTATTTTCAATGAATATCTATTTAAAGGAGAGAAAGAGAGTTATTTTCACTAACAAACACTAAGAAGGAATGTCCTCAAACAAATTTTCTTCAATCAAATCCGATGTGGTGCTAAAACTTTTTGGAGATGTCTTCTAATATGCAAATCAATCATGAAGATGTCTCTTTATTGTTTGTGTGCGAATAATGATTAATTCAAAATGACACTTCTCCTACCAATTATCCTTTTGGATCAAGGAAACTCAGACAAACATAAGCAGGTTTCGTACAAACAATACACCCTCTTGTTGTGATCAAAAACAAGAAGAAAAAGAAAAGAAAACAAAGAAAATCAAGAATTTCACACAAAAAAGAGATGTTGAAGAACAATGACCTCAAAAAAAACAAAATGAAGAGATTCGTAGACTTATGATGTTCTTCACCAGAGTTTCTCGCTCAGTCAAAAAGGAGAGAAAAATAGTGCATTGGTTTCAAATTCCCAACAACAGAAAAACTCAAAAATAATGAAGAAGGCTACAAAATCTAAACAACAAGGTATTTGTTCCTCAGAGGGATGGATTTCAAAGTTGAGTAGGAAGAAGTATTGACTCACAGAGAGGCTCAGCAAGTGAAACACAGAGACTGGACCCTGAAAAAAGTAATTCTGGAAAAGTTTTTTGCCAAAAGAGGTTTGGCGCTCTGGTGTAAAGGGCACCAAGCATTATAGCGCTCTGTCCAACACATCCAGGGAGTGTTGGAGCTCTATTAACACAACCACGGGGGAGCTAGGCTTAAAAATCTCATGAAAATGTCTAAATATCCAAAATTTCAGTCGAATTTTGGCAATCAAGCTGAGTGTGATGGGGTAAGGAGTCAATCAGCTCATGAAATCAATCAAAAAGGGTGAACCAAGTCTGAAAACAATCAAAGGGTAAGACAAGGTCTATGAGGAAAAATCAAAACCAAAAAGTTTCGATTCACTCCCCAATGGAGTCGCCAGTTTCTGTTGAAGGAAAATCTCCCTGCGGACAGGTATATATCCTCTTGAGAGCTAGACTCTTAACTCTTAAGACAGAAGATGCTTAACATGGACACTAACTTCCTTTCAGATCTATACAAACTAATGTGCGAGGAGGAAGGAGGAAATAAGTACCTTTTACCAGCGTTTGTCCCTGCATGCTCCGAGTTGAGCTCCAATCTTTCGCTCCTCGATGAGCCCTGTGGAAAAACAACAGTACAACCACTTCCTACTCTATTGATATTAGCTTGAAATAGATCTATCTATCAGAGACAAGTTCATGTGAGATTAAACACAAACTAGAAAGAAACATGCCAAGCGTGTCATATTGATGAGAACATTGACAGAAGTAACTTACAACCGTAGATGCGAATGCGACAGCTTCGTCAAGTCCCCTTTGTCTAACCCTTGCTCAAAATATCCATGATCCGGATGACAACAACTTCACTGATTACTTTCCTCCAATTCACTATATGTTTCCTATGAGATCATAGGTTTCATGCTTCCAATTCTTCCTCCTTTCCACCATGATAGAGCCTGCTTATATAGGTTTAGAGAGGCCTAACCTCTTGAGGTATCTTTAGGGTAAGTTGAGGATTTTCCTCCTTGAGTCAGGGATCTTCCCTAAGATCATGGATGAACCAGGAATTTGAATTCAACTTCCTTCCAAGATTGAAAGATCTTCCCCTTATTCTCCTCAATGGACCAACTCCTGCCCAGATTAGACAGCGCTCCCTCAAAAGGGGCATCAGGGCGCTATAGCGCTCCCTAGTAGGCTTAAGGGGGGCACCATCACTCTTAAAATCAGTAGCTCTCCTCTTGCAAAGTTGTTTGGCATTATAATGCTCCCTATCACTTTATAGGGGAGCGCCAGCGCTCCTAAGAGAGATTTAGGGGAGCGCTCTCTTCTAAAAACCTAGATTCAGTGATTCTTTTAGGTGGCAAGAGGCACTTAACTTCAGTTAACCATTCCTCTTCCTTCAGATCAAGTGTTTGAGGCATTTTAAGTGTCTTGTTAGTGTCGTCATAAGTATGACATAAGCATCATGGCAGTATGCTTTGCTTGACACTTGTGAAACTTGTGAGCAACATGCGACACTTGCGATACTTATCAAAGCGAGTAATGTTGATGTGTAACACTTTCTCTATGGTTTTATTCTATCAATATATTGATCCATTGATAGTTATATGATGGTCATTTTTTTATTTTCATGGTTATAGTTCTTGCAAGCTTCTCTAACATTTATTTATCTTTGTTTGTAGTTTTATTTCCTTGTTTCATGTGTATTTGGTTATCTAATCAACTCATAAACCTCTGTCTTTTTTAGCTGACTTAACTAAGCATGGAAGTGTTGTGTTTTTTCTCACCCATGTGACAAAACCAACACAACACTAGCCTTCCTTCCAATAGACAAGTAATAAGAAACTACAATAGCACACGAGAGAGAGAGAGAGATATCGATTTTCCCAAGTAGGGAAATAATTTAATCCAAGAGATATGTAATCCTCAAGTGATTTACCTGTTGGTCCCCAGTTTTGACCATGCTCTTTGCCTATACTATATACCAAAGACCTCCAATTATATGCCAGTACCACTCTTTTGACCTCATTTTGACATAATCAACACCTCTTTATCATTCAAAAGGGTCACCTAAGGTATCTTTGCATTTCAAACCATTTTTATGCATTTTAATACCTTAATTTGATAATGGGACTGATATCGCTTGGGTTAGGTACCATTGCTATTCTTGGAACAGGATGCTGGTACCAGGTACCAACTCGCACCGTGGAGGTACCAGTGGAGCCATTCGAGAGTTGTGCATTATGGTGTGCGTTATGGTTCGAATGAAGGACAGAAAGGTTCACAGGCTAGCTGGAGTCATCGTCACAGGGTGCTCGAAGGCCTAATGATGAAATTGGATCGATTACTCTTCAGCGTTCACATTTTGTGACACTACGTGTCACGAAGTTGTGAAAGACGTTTTTAGTTTGATTCCACGATTATTCTCGGATCAGGGATCCGTTTGTTTTAGGAATCTTTGTTATTCGACTGTTATGAACAATGAGACTTCTATTAAAACCTGGGATCACTGCTGAGAACGGGTTACGACTATTACTACTATCACTGATGTTACTATTACTGTTGTCGTTTGGATTATGCTATGAACTTATGTCTTGAATACAAACTGTTGTTGATATATTTTGACTGTCATATGATCTGAATACTATTTTTTTGATGAGTTAATGAAGCATGGAGTTACATTGTATTTGCATTGTATGATCTAGTCGGCTCTGGTCGTTTTCCACAGCGTTGTGCCGTTTGGTTGGGCTCGCCAAACTGGTGCAAGCCGCTGTTTCATTTGCAATAGATTTAGTTTGTGCTGTTATAGCTTTAGTTCATTTTGATATTTTATAGCTCGCATCTGAGGTAGCTTAGCATTCACAGATTTCGTTTCGGTTTATCATAGTTTCAATTCATCACAGTGTGTGAATGTTTGCTTACACGACACTTTAAAATTTTCAGGACTGTGTTTGTTTGTTCCTCAATCAAACCATTACAGCGCATTATTATCTTTGACATTGCTGAATATCAAACACGAGACTGATGCCCGTAGGGTTAGAATATGCATACAGTTGTTTGGTTTTCATTTTCACTTGGGATGTAATTCGAGTAGCATGCACTTTGCTTTGTTAGACAGTAGTTGCCTTGCATGCTTAGAACAGTTAGGTTGTAGTTAGAACAAAAGGAGCTCCTGGTACCAGTTAGTGGCATAATACTATGTTTTCCTGCAGATAGAATAGATTGACTTTTGCTGCTTAGAATGAATGCAGTTTCGACAATACCCTGTGTATCATGACTTAAACGAAAATGTTGATGGTATATGATTGAACATAGAGGTAGAGTGATTTCGTAGAACCACACTTTTGAATAGAAATAGCAGTACTAGCATTTGAGCACAAGACTGTCTTTTTCTGTTTGTGACTTGGTAGGAGATGCTCAGTTTCGAGTTAGTTATTAGAATTCAAGTTCTCAGAATAGGCGTGTGTTTTATTCTTAGGATAGCATTCAAATAAAGACTAGACGCTTTCATGTACATACTGTGTATCAGCTCGAAGTTTACCAGCCCTGGTTTGACAATTTAGCAGCCTGACATTACCCCCTAGTAGAAACCCTTTCCTTGAGGGTGGCCACTTACTAGGAAACCATGAAACTCACCAAGGAGAAATAGGGAAAAAAACATAATTTCCAAGCAGACGATCCATAATCAAGAGAAGATTTAATGCAACATATTCAAATGCTTCAAGTATTAAGGTGACTCTTACCATGACACTTGACTTGTTACCTCATGGAGCAAGATCCATTGTCTTTTGGAAGCAAATTGGCATGGTGAATGTCATCATAGCGAACGAAGAAGTATGGTGGTGAGGTGGGGTTTCGTCTATGTGAGTGGATACTATCAGTCAATCCATCTCTTGGTACTCTATGTATGCAACCTGAGGGCCTTGAGACATCATCTCCTTAGTTACCCCTAGAAATGAGGGGTAACAACCCCCCTTATTAAAATTTATCTCTAATGCCTAATCCACTACTACTACAAGCCTATTGATTATTGTTTATCTATTTTGATGGGGTTAGGGGTTTGGATCTCAATTCATTGTTTATCTTTGAGAAGGGTTTCATATTGTTGCTTTGCATCTTGTAATTGCTTCCCTCATATTCATTCTCAATATCTCTCATGTCAATCTAATTCTTCATCTAATATCTTTGTGGTTGTATTAATAGGGTTATAGAGTCATTTTATTTATATCATACTTATGTTGTTCTAAGTCTTCAATAAAATCATGTCAAAGCATAATATCGTGTGGATTTGGTCACATGACATAGGAAATACAAGAGCACGGGACTTCAATTGATGAAAAAAGATTGAAACCTCAAGTGTGCCTTGGGAAGCCCTATATTTCTTTACCCAACTGCTTCAACTATGAGATGATTGTTATCCCCTACCGTAGTGATAACTAAGGAGATCATGTCTCGAGGCCCACATATCCTAGACATGGAGTGTCGAGATCCGGATGACTTGAGCATGGCCTCAGAGGGCCCCTCTTTTATTCAGTGATGCACATTTATTAGAAGCAACAATATCCATCCCACTAGCATGATCCTAAAGTAGCAGTAAGTCATGCTCCATAAGGTAATGAATCTAGGTATCATGGTATGTGTCACTCCGATTATTGAAGCACTTGAATATGTTGCATTGAATTCTCCTTTAATTCATAATGTTTTCTTGGAAATTATGCTCTTTGACTTTTTCATACATGGAGAGGTGACATGATTCCCTAGTAAGTCGATCTCCCTTTAGGATGGGTTGCTCTTTGAATTTTTCATACATGGAGAGGTGACATGATTCCCTAGTAAGTCGATCTCCATTTAGGATGGGTTGCTACTGGGTGGGTTTCTGAAAGATCATCATACATTCCCTCCATAATTACCACTTTCCATCTTTATTCCTCTCATCTCCCCCTACCTTTGTTTTGGCATTGGGATTTTCCACACTAGGAAGGTTTGTACCTTGACTTGTGAGAAGGGACTAATGGCCCAGATGGTAAAAGTAGCTGGCAAGAGTTAAAAGACAAAGACAAAAACCTTTGAGATGCTTCACCCAGGGATTCTCGAGAAAGCAGTAAAAATATTCTCAGTAAGAAAAGGGAACCTATAAGATAAATAAATACTCAAGGTATTATTTGGTGGATAGGAGGTCTCATCACGAACCGACTTATTATGACCATGGGCATGTAGTGGTATGACACTACCATCTATCCATTCAGCAAACCAAGGTAGTGGCTCTTGGTGGCATAGCCAAGAGAAAGGGGGTCTCATCACGAGCCAACGTCTAATCTTCGTTAAATGTTTTTGGATAACATTTTCACCTCTAGTCACCAATCCAGGACAGTGTCCCTCAACACTTCCCTTGAAGCATAAAAAACAAAAGATCAAAAGCAATGAAGCTAAGAATAAAAGGAAATGAACAAGATAGGAAATAATGGCATCCATGACAAGGTGCATCTCGCCCTCTACAAAGGAACCCATAGATAAGATTTACATTTCCTTGTTATAACTACACCCCATGCCCAAACACTACCCCACGCCACCTCATACACTTACATGACCTGGATTGGTTCTCACCTTGGAAACACCCCAAAATTAAGGAGGATTAGCCCAATAGAACACCCTAAGACCTTCTCCAAACCTGATTTGTTAAATTGCATAACGTCTTTGGGCGTTTGTCTGGGTAAAGAGAGGTTTGATGCACATATTGGGTAATTTGTTTATTGTATTTGATTGACATGTTATGATCCTTATGAATTATGAACCCCTGGAGGGCATACCTGTTGTTGTTGTAGAACCTTTCCTAGTGGACAGGTACAGATGGGGGAATGATTAGCTGAGACATTCATCGGGATGAAATCCCATAGATGGATGTTGTCACCCCAACCAGGGGCAAGAAAGACATTACCCTTGGAGACACCCTGACATAACTAGACCCAGGGGGGTCTTGCTCTTCCACCTAGATGTTGACCTTTGAGATCCCATGACGTGGCCATCATGACCCTAGACATCATCCAAATTTAGGGTTTGCATTATGAGGGCATTTTTGAGTTGGGTGGTACGTGTGGGAATCATTCAGGTCCTTTCGAGGCCAAACTCCCTACATATGGAGCCCCACATTCCACCTTAGGGGCTCAACATCACCCTAGAAGGGAATGATGTCACCCTTGGGGATGAGTTTAGGTGTTAATTACTTCTATTTATATTAAAAACTAGATTTTGATGTAAATTGGCCAGGTTGGCCTTTTATTTGACCTAATTTTAATTAAAGGTCAAAGTTTTGTACAAATAGGGACAAAGTACTCTCATTTTTCATAAAACTTCATCACACAACAAGTGTGGTCTGAAATTTGCACCCTTTTTGGGAGTTATTGGCTGAAATATGGAGGCACATGTTGGGCCCGAAATATGATCACTTTTATGACGGTTATTATACACTTTTGTCGCATGTACATATGTGTTTTTCATATTTTAAAGGAGCTTTTTGAAGAATTTCATGATAAAACGGTATGATCGACACTATGTACGTGTAATTCATGTTTAATGATTATATTGAGTATAATTCGTCATGTTTTATGATTACCAAGATCTAATTCACATTTTTCTGGTGTTACAAGGGAAAAATGC
>JASDQU010235836.1:0-17046 GCA_032191745.1 Picea mariana
CTTAGTATATAATATTTCCTTTAGCCGACTTCTTCTCTTGGAGGCTAATAACCTAATACAAATTATCCTCGAGCCGACTTGTCTTCTAGGGTTATTAGCCAACTAATTAGGGTTTCTTCTTGCTTCTCGAAATATTCTATTCTCGCCAGGTTTACACATGGAGGTAAATACCTCCCGCAACTATCATAATATCAACACTCCCTCCAAGCTAGGGAGGTATTTGAAGCTAATGGTCTTGAGCACAAACATACCATTCACCTGGTAGCATCAACATAGTCGTCTAGACTATCTCATGATTAGATCATGGGTATCATCATCACTATCAGTGTCATCAACTGCCTCATCTCTCGGAACCATACTCCATCTGAGTAATCAGACATGATGTTGGATAAGTCACTCACTCCACAAAGTGACACAAGAGCCATTCTTCTAATCCAGACATATGTCCTAGAAGAATAAATGTTCTGAACCTTTTTTCGTCTGAGAAATCTCTGTCCATTGATTATCCATCTAGCTGATAATCATTTCCAATACTATTGATAGTCTTCAAGGCAATCAGAACAATGTCATTCAATAGAACACAACTGTGTCTATCCATAGTAGTACAGAACTACAATCTAGTGGTACACTACCACACCAAGTAGCACACAGATACTTGATTAGTGACATATAGTCACACTCAGTGGAACACATCCACTACAGTAGTATACATCTACCGTCTGGAGACATACAATATCCATAACAATCATATCATCAACCTGCACATAAAAACATTCTTATGATATATAAACTAAATCATCTGGGCCATTCTTCCACTCACATCTGTGAGATCTGGAAGAGCATATGCCCTAAGAAAGTAAAACAACAACGATGAGCTATCTGGACTATTCTTCTCAAGCAAGGAAGAATAATTGTCCCAATTTCTGAGCCTGGACCATTCACCTATCTGGGCCATTCCTCCGGCACTAAACAAAGTGCAACCTGGAGAGAATGAGTCTGCCCTAGGGAATGTTTGTCCCTAATTGCTAAACTTGGACCATTCACCTATCTGGGCCATTCCTCCAACACTAAACAAAGTGCAACCTGGAGAGAATGAATCTGCCCTAGGGAATGACTGTCCAGACCATTTCCTAAGGAAATGACTGTCCTGCACCAACCTCCAAAACGAACCATTCTTCGAAACTGCTCACAGTTGTGAGCTTCGAAAGAATGATTGTCCGGCGAGGCGGACCAGTCTTCTTGACCACTACTAAGAGTGACTGTCAAGAAGAGAGAATGTCCTAGACCATTCCCTATGTTAACCACAAGGGGAATCGTTGTTTATGGTACATCAACAATCCATCGAACCATTTTCATTACGAAAATGATTGTTCGATCTGGACCATTTTTCGAACTGGAAAATGCTTGTCCATCAGAAATCTCAAACCACTTTTTGAACTGGAAAGGAACTGCTCATCCTGGACCATTTTTCGAACTGAAAAATCACTGTCCATAAATCAATAACACATCAGTGCTTCCTCCCAACCTGGGAGTCATCTCTTCCTTTTTCAATAAGGAAGTCGTCTCCACGAGCTCCAGCTTGAGTACACAAACTATTTCATCTTGGACAGAGGCTTTACCAAAATGTCTGCTTATATGCTCATCTGTGGAGATATATATTGGAGAACCACTTTTTCTTTTCTGGACTTCATCATGGAGAATGTAATGCTTATCTCATTGTACTTTGGTCTTTCTGGAACACTGGTTTTCTCTGAAGGCTTCATATAGCTCTGATCAATATAGTATATCATTATTGGATTCATCTTTTTTTTCCTACTAGCTCATAACATCGTGGCAAGGGTCAAACTGGAACATATCCAAGTGGTACTTCTTCTGCCATCATGAGAATTTGTCATGGATTAGCAATCCATCATCCTAAGCTTCTGAGTAACCATTTTGATCCAATATCTTTGTTATAGAAAGTTTTTCACCACGCTTCTGCTGTGCATTGGAGGTTCTTTACCAAGTTGTCTTCATTTGCATACGAGGGTTTCTTTCTAGTATACCTTAAAGCCTTAAGGTTGCTCTTCATACACTCTTTGTTCAATTATTCTGGAGAATAGTTTGGCATTCATCTGATGTAAATTCCAACCCATGGATATTGCAAACGATATAATGGCTCATGTAGAGGTATGCGTGGTTTAATGGAACAAACAATCATCATAGTCTTCTCCCTCCATATGGGAGAACCTCTAGTTCCGGATTTCGCAATGCTTTCATTCATAAGTCTTCCATACACTGTTCTTCATCACAACTTTCAGTTCCTCTGCTTGATTGCTTTTAGTGAATTCATATCACGCTGGTAGTCTTGTGATTCTCAATACAGTGACTGGTTGTTCTGGCTTTTCCTTCTCTCTTGGAATCTTCATGTTCTTCTTCATGTTTTTCTTTAGCTCTTAGGTCCATGGAGTTTTCTATAGATTCCATTCCCTTAAGATTCCAACTTATTTCTTTCATCATAGGATCATGGATGTGGATGGACAACCAAGGATACTTTAAGGCTTCTTTTCGAAGAAGACTTCTTCTAAAGTCAAATTGAACACGTGCTGCTCTTCATGGTTGCTACCATTGATGGGAACATGGATAGATACTTCATCATCTTTAGTGGATCATATTATTTAGGATTAGCTCCCTCCTAATCCTTGCTTCATGCATGAGTTCATGCTCATCTTTTGGAATTCTGTAATCATCTCCCTTCAACTAAGAGAGCCCATGCTTTCGTCTGCATCCTTATTGTCTTCTGCAAAGTGTCACAAGTCTTTTTCCAATTTCCTCTTGATTGCTGACTTCTTTCTGTCTTTTACTTCTTCTAGGTTTCTTCAAGATTGATTTTGATTTCGGCTTATCTTGCAGCTGTTACTTATGTAATAACTTCCACATGAATTGTTATCAGGGTTTGTTGATGTACTTCATCCTTTCATTTGTATTTCCTAACTTATAGTCATTGTGATAGCAATCCTTATCTTGTTGTTCTTCCATAGGTATAGTTTCTCTTTGAACATATTATTTTCTAGGAAATAGATATGCAAAACGTAGTATGTACAAGAACTATGAAGAGTATTGTTACCTTGTCTTAGAAGAAGAAGTTTGTTTTGTCTTACTTGGCTTTCTTTGAGGGTTCCCTTTCTTCGACCACTGATGCTTCGTGTGTTTCCTTCCTTTTCTTTAACTCGAGACAATGATTCTTGTAGTGACCATACTTTCGACAATTGAAGCATTGAATTATTGACATAACTTTCTCTTCATTTGGTTTCTTCCTGGAACCAAACTTCTTTTTATTCCTGAAATCCTTGAACCTTGTTGTGAAGGCTTGATCATCGTACTTCTTTTGGGGTTTCTCTTTTGCACTGATTCTTGATTCTTCTTGTGCACAACAAGTCCAAAGTTCTTCAAATGTAGGATACTTCTTCCTTGTGTTCATGCTTGCGGAAAATGCATCCCATGTCTTGGGAAGACCATTGAGTACCATGTTTACCAATTCCTTTTCTGAAATGATCTCTTCAATAGCTTGTAGTTGATCTCTTAACTGAGATATTCTCACAAAGTGTGATGTTATGTTGTCATCATCATTCATCTTCATGTCACGGAGTTCATTCTTCAGACTCATTACTTGTTCAATGTTTTTGACCGAGAAGAGGTTTGTTAGGGCATCATACATCTTCTTAGATGAGTCAAGATGGGAGATGTAGGGTATCAAGCGGTCTTTTATACAGTCCACTATGATACTCATGGCATTGATGTCATTGTCTTTGAACTTCTCCATAACTGCAACATTCTGCAGTTCCTTCTTTAAACTCTGGTTCCACGATCTTTCCTTTCATGATATCCAACAATTTATTCTTGGCAAGGATGAGGTCAATCCTTGTCTTCCACGCTCTGAAGTTAGAAGCTCCATCTAACTTGTTTTTTGGCTTCATAGAGTAAGTCATGGTTKCTTTGACTTGGTCAACCCTATATTTGACCAAAAACTCAAACTTGACATCTTGGCTTGCTGAGAGTACCAGGAGATGCGYTAGGCTAGGGTGCACTAGTCTAGCYGAAAATTAGGTCAATCCCTTCACTTAAGGTGCCTCAATGAGAGGATTAGGGTTTCTACAACTGCACCTGTTAGTAACCCTAGTGGCAGGGTTTTAGTCAYTGTTCCTGCTAGAAACCCTAGCGACAGTTCTTCAACGAGCTTAGTATCCTTATGGCTATGCTCCCTTCCAGTGGTTAGACTGATGAAGGAAGGGTGGGCCCATAACCTGTTAGAATATAATGGATGTGCTTGTTTAACCATAGACAATATCACTATTGTCACCCAACCATAGGCCCAAGTCACCCTCGAGCACCTTAACCTTGACARAGAATCATTCTGGAAGCAAACCCTGGGCTAGATAGCCCAAACAAGATAGTGCACCTCTCTCCAAGGATAGTGCACGAAACAAGAGTAACAAGAGCTAATCAGAGAGTTCAAACCATAACCAAGAGATAGTCCAGGCCAAAACCGAAATATGCTAGTTGCAGCAGCTACAACGACAACTCTCCTCCAAACTTGCGCACAAGTTGACCAACTGTAGTGCGCACAAGTGTTGCTTCTGCAATTCTGAGAAAGCCTGCCAGAATGAAGACTGGACTCATGTATTTATACTAAAACTGACAAACTGCCTGGGCCGACTTCTCATTCTGGGTGCCTATTTGCTTAGTATATAATATTTTCTTTAGCAGACTTCTTCTCTTGGAGGCTAATAACCTAATACAAATTATCCTCTTGAGCCAACTTGTCTTATAGGGTTATTATCCAACTAATTAGGGTTTCTTCTTGCTTCCTGGAATATTTTATTCTCGTTAGGTTTACATGTGGAGGTAAATACCTCCCGCAGCTACCATAATATCAACAATCTCTAAGAGGTTCTCTTTACTATGTAATCTTCATAGATGATTACTCAAGAAAGACTTGGTTATATCTCTTGAAGACAAAGGACAAAGTTTTCAACAAGTTTCAAGAATTCAAAGCAGAGATAGAGAACCTCATAAACAAGAAAATCAAGACCTTGAGAACAGATAATGGAGGAGAATACACTTCTAAGGAATCTGTTGCCGTTTGCAAATCGACAGGGGTTAGGAGGAAGCTAATTGTTCCTCATAATCCTCAACAAAATAGTGTAGCAGAAAGGAAGAACAGATCTATTGAAGAAATTGTGAAGCAACTAATGAGCGATCAAGGTTTATCTATGTATTTGTGGGGAGAAGTAGCCATGACAACAATATATGTTCAGAATAGAAGTCCCCGCCGCATATTGAAGGATATGACTCCAGAAGAAGGCTTATCAGGAAATAAACCTAATGTGGAACACTTAAGAATCTTTGGATGCCCTGTTTACATTCACATCCCCAATGATAAAATGAAGAAATTAGAACCCTCAAGAAAGAAGGGCATATTTGTGGGATACAGAGAATCATCCAAAGCCTACAAAATCTATATCCCGGAACAACATAAGGTTGAAGTCAGTAGAGACGTAACCTTCAATGAAAAGATGGCTTTCAAGAAATCCATAGAAGAAACTATAGAAGAAGAAAAGTATGAAGAGCCTAAAGAAGAAAACACATGTCTTCCAGAAAGTCAGAATGAAGAAACATAACAACTTGATCATCCGATGCAACCATGTGAACCTATTGAATCAGTCATTGTACCCAAAACCAAGAAACGTTCAACGTGACTTGAAGCTACTCTACAAGAAGCAGAAAGACTCAAAACCCCAAGTGGCACCTTCAGAGAAAGCAAAAAACCCAAAAGATTCTCCACCTATGCAGCGTGTATGACAAAGCTTCTAAATGAAGAACCCACCACATTTGAAGAGGCAGCTCAAAAGAAACAATGGAAAGAAGCCATGACAGAAGAAGATCAGTCCATCATGAAAAATGATGTATGGGAAATTGTGCCTAGACCCAAAGAAAAATTAGTAGTAACTTCAAAATGGGTCTATAAGATCAAACATGTAGTAGACAAAAGCATGGACAAATACAAAGCAAGGTTCGTAGCTAGAGGGTTCTCCCAGAAGGAGGGAGAAAATTATGACGAGACATTTTCTCTTGTTGCCAGATATACTTCTATTAGAGCCATTATGTCTCTTACTGCTTCCATGGGATGGAGTTTACATCAGATGGATGTAAAGACAACTTTTTTCAATGGAGCAATCGAAAAAGAAGTATACATTGAACAACCTCAAGGATTTGAAGTACACTCCAGAGACACTCATGTTTGTAGATTAAATAAAACCCTGTATGGACTCAAGCAAGCTCCAAGAGCTTGGTATTCCAAAATAAACGACGACTTAATAAGACTTGGTTTCTCCAAGAGTCATGCAAATCCAAATCTCTACTACAAAGTCGTGAACAATGCACCTGTGATTCCACTGCTATATGTCGACGATTTATTCTTGACAGGTGAAGAGTCTCTCATCACCCAGTGTAAGAAGGAACTAGCTTCTGAGTTCGATATGAAAGACCTCGATCTCATGCATTGTTACTTGGGACTAGAAGTATGGCAGAAGCGTGGTGAAGTATTCCTTGGACAAGGAAAGTATGCAGTAAAGGTTCTTCAGAAGTTTGGAATGATAGATTGCAAATCCATGGACACTCCTATGGCCACAGATATAAGGAAAGTAAGAGACTCCGGCTCTGATCCAGTAGACCCGTCCCTATATCGACAATTGATTGGGTCATTAATGTATTTAGTGAATACTCGACCAGATATTTGCTTTGTTGTAAACACCCTAAGCCAGTTCCAGGTGGAACCCAGACATGAGAATTGGATAGCTGCAAAGCATGTTCTAAGATATATTCGTGGGACGTTAAACTATGGTTTAAGATATACCTCATCCAGTGATATATAGCTTCATGGATTCACAGATTCAGATTGGGCAGGGAGTGCAGAAGACAAGAGTACTTCAGGGATGTGTTTCAGCTTGGGCTCCACTATGATATCTTGGGGCAGTAGGAAACATAAATCTGTCGCACTCAACACAACATAAGCAGAATATATCGCAACATGTGAGGCATGTACAGAAGCAGTATGGTTGAGAAAGTTGACTTTTGGATTATTTGATTAGGTTCCAGATTCAACCATAATATGTTGTGACAATCAGAGTTGTATAAGACTATCCAGACATCCAGTGTTTCATGAACGATCGAAACACATTGAAATCAAATACTACTTTATTCGAGATAAAGTCTAGGAAAGAAAAGTGAAGCTCCAATATATCTCCACAGATGAGCAGACATCAGATATTTTGACAAAGCCTTTGTCCAGGATAAAGTTTGCATACTTACGAGACAAGTTGGGGATCGTGGAGATAACTCCCTTAACTGAAAGGGAAGAGATGGCTCTCCAGGTTGGGAGGGAGCATTGATATATCATTGATTTATAGACAGTCATTTTCCAGTGTGGAAAATGGTCCAGGATGTACAGTTCCTTTCTAGTTCGAAAAGTGGTTTGAGATTTTTTTACGGACAAACATTTCCCAGTTCGGAAAATGGTCTAGATCGGACAATCATTTTCATAATGAAAATGGTCCGATAGATCGTTGATGTACCATAGATAGCGATTCTCCTTGTGGCCAGTGTGGGGGAATGGTATAGGACAGTCATTCTTCTTGGCAATCACTCTTAGTAGTGGTCAAGTAGAATGGTTTGCCTCATTGGGCAGTCATTCTTTCGAAGTTCACAGTTGTGAGAAGTTTCAAAAAATGGTTCGTTTTAGAGGTTGGTGCAGGACAGTCATTTCCTTAGGAAATGGTCCAGATAATCATTCCCTAGGGCATACTCATTCTCTCCAGGTTGCACTATGTTTAGTGCCAGAGGAATGGCCCAATTAGGTGAACGGTCCAGGTTCAACAATCAGGGACAGGCATTCCCTAGGGCAGGCTCATTCTATCAAAGTTGCACTATGATTAGTGCCGAAGGAATGGCCCAGTTAGGTGAATGGTCCAAGCTCAGAAATCAGGGACAATTATTCTTCCATGCTTGTGAAGAATAGTCCAGATAGCTCATGGTTGATGTTTTTATTGTATGAGGGCAGATGCTCTTCCAGATCTCACAGATGTGAGTGGAAGAATGGCCCAGATGACTCAACTTGTATCATGATATTGTTTAAGCAGGTTTATATCAGATGGATATGATTGTTGTAGAGACTGTATGTCTCTGGACAATAGTTGTATATTATTGTGGTGGATGTGTTCCACTGATTGTGACTATGTGTCACTGGTTAGTAGTCGTGTGCTACTTGGTGTGGTTGTGTACAAGCGGATAGTAGTTATGTACTACTATGGATAAACACGGTTGTGTTCATCATATGACATTGTACTGATTGTCATGGAGATTATCTAGTTGGATAATGTTGATGGTGCTCGTGATTTGATCATGAGATAGCCTGTGTGGCTATGATGATGCTATCGGTTGAATGGTTTGTTTGTGCTCAAGACCATTGCCTTTTATACCTCCCTAGCTAGGAGGGAGTGTTGATATTATGGTAGCTGCGTGAGGTATTAACCTCCACTTGTGACCTTTGATGAGATTAGAATATTCTAGGAAGCAAGAATAACCCTAAAATACTTGGACATAACCCTAGAAGTAAAGTCAGCTAAAGAGAATATTTTATATTGAGTATTTAGCCTCTAGAAAGAGAAGTCGGCCCAGACAGCCTGGAAAGAGCAATATAAATATAAGGCGCCAAAGCTCATTTGATACACACAAGTCGAATCTGCAAAAATTCAGTAATGCGCAAGTCTGGGGAGCAATTGCAGTGGTAGTTACTGCAACCTGTAATTTCGATCTTTCTGGGTTGGACTTTTTGATCAGTCTTGGTTATCTTTGCTTGGTGCATTAGTCTTGGTTGGCAATTGATTTGCTACCGGAATTCTTCTCTCTGTCAAGGTCAAGGTGCTCGGGGGTGGAATTCGTGCCTATGGTTGGGTGACAATATTGCTATATTGTCTATGGTTAAACGAGCACACCCGCTTTTCTAACACTATGGACTTAGTTGAGTCGGCTTGATATGGTTCTCTAGATGGTACCCATGTGGATTCAATTGAGTTGATCTATTGAGAGTGACATCCCGATGGGTGAGCATAGGTGGACGTGTCCCTAGTGGCTAAGCACTAAAGGATATGAGAGATCCCTTGCTATATTGTCAGAGAGTGAGACTTTGGTAAAACCCTAATTTATGTTGTAAAGGGTACAAGTCGGCCCCACCATGTAAAGATAATTAATATTGTGTAATTATTAATTAGATTATTAAGTCGTACAGGTCGGCCCTATTGTGCCAAGTTTCATGTCTATTYGCTGAGTTAAGTCTTGTATAAATAAGAGATAGATCCCCATTGTGGATCATATTTCGTACACTAGCTCAACGCATGGTCTGAAATTATGAGGACTGCAGTTCGCACTTTTCTAGGAGCTAGTTTTCTGAGTCTTAGAAGCACCCTCTTGTGTGCTAGGTTTTGGTGGTGGATGGTGGATCTTCTCTTGGCAATATAAGAAAATGATTGTTGGGTTTTTCCCTTGGTTGAGAAGGGTTTTGCTAGGATATTTCTGGTGTCTTTTGTGCATGGTTATTCTTCTTGTGATCTTGGTTTACTGCAGCTAATTTATTGTGTTGCTGCAGTGGTTATGGCTGCAGCTTATGCTAAACAGAAATAAAATAAATATGCATGAGCTAACCATCAAAAACTCAACAACTGCTTTAAGAGAATTATGAAACAAAGCCCTGACATGGATAATGGATTCATCCTGGTTTCATTTAACATCAGCCATCGCACATCCTGAATACCCATACTGCTTTAAGAGAATTATGAAACAAAGCCCTGACATGGATATATACACCATCATGCTATGTAGTATTGTACAGATTTGCAACATTAAAATAATGGTAATAAGCCAAGACTTTCATAGGCTTTACCACATGCCTCGTCGGAGGGAATGGATAAATATCTTCTTCTTCCGATTCAATTTCGTTTTTCTTTTACACTGATGTTGTAGACATACATGATAATACAGTTTAACATGATCCCTTGCATGGAAATAATCTGTCAGCCACACAGTCAAGACTCAGGAGTCCTCAGACTGCTAAAACATTATTGCATCAGGAAACTTGGTAAGCGTGATGATGGGGAAAAACGAATTTGTACTGTTATCGCTGAAATTTTTGAGTTCACATATTTTGTATGTATTTATTAAAAAAAAATGAAATATTAACAGCATACAAATATCATTTCTACCATCCAAGTTATGCCTTTGCTACAAGAGATGCTGCCAAGCAACAATCAAAATGTTATTGATATAGTAGGAATAAAATTGTCATCACCCGGGCTTACCTGTTTCACTCAGAGTCCAGGGAAAATAGAGAGAAATAAAATCCTGGGAGATATCTTTGGCCATTGTTCCCCGAGAATTGTGAGCAGAATTCTTTTAGTTTCTTTCTTCTTCAATGTTTTTACTACATTCATTCTGGGCAGAATAGATTAATATTAAAGATGGGGGTCTAAGAGGGGCCTCTGTAATAAAACAAACGCTCTAGTATTTCCCCTGGAAATGGGTGATTAAAACCCAAGGTATACATCATGGGCTTTAACGAGACCGCCTCAAATCAAAGGCATAATTCAAGATTCTTTCAATAACAACAACAGCTCATTAAACAACATGGACCACAGACAGACTCAATTTGTGGATTTGTGAATTAGAGAATCCCAATTACAGGAATATTTAGTATCCAGTATCCCACTACACAAGAACTAGTTGACCCCAAAGTGATGTTCTTAGCTATAGAATAGACGAATAACATGCGCCCTGAATTACCAATCAAATTATTTACATAGGCAGACAAAGCAGCCACGACCTTTGAGAAACATCAAGCTTCTTGCAAAGGAAACTGGTCTGTCAGTTATTACAAGCTAAATGTGTTGCCAACTYATCAATTGTTTCAATTTCCAGGGGTTATAAGAGAATAACCTGGAATGTTCCCTGCCATAGCTTTATATCTAGTATAAATTCATGTACATCTGAATATAGAAATTAATTTTTCAAGTCTTAAAAAATCAGACCTCAAGGAGTTTCATTGAATATCATTTCCTGTAGTCACAAAACACACAAATAAAAAGTGAGTAGATAAACTCAAAATGCGTAAAAAAGATCCTATGCCACAACCCAATCAAAATATTGTCCCTAATCATCAAATGACCATCCATAGTCCATTCTTCAAACTCAGTGACGACTCCTAGAAAAAAAATTAAGCTCAATTGGAACGAAATGTTTTGAAAATCAAGGCAAATTGAGACCACCAAACGTTGAGATAAAGAAATTAAACGCAGAATTGGAATACTAGTAGAAAATTTGAGTAAGCATAAATGCGACCCTTTTCACCCAAGGAAAAGGATGCTCTACTGTTCTCAACAAGAGTAGCAAAACGCTTATGAACAAAGAAAATAATCTCATTCAATTTAGTTTTCATGCCTCGATTGAATATAAAAAATCATTATTTTCGATGGTAGGCTGATATGGGTCGGAGATGGAGAAAGGTGAGATCCAACAACAGAACATATAGGACACACATGATGTCAAGAAACATACTCAGAGAATAGTATTGTATTGTCACTCTGGGTGAATTTACAAATAGAAAAGAGCACATTAAGTAGGAGTAAATTTGCATGAGTGCCACTTGACCACCACACATGTATAATAATCTTACATACAATCGGTTACATGATACATCTTGGAAGTTGACCATAACAGAAATAAACACACATTAGTATTTTATAATTTGCCAACATAGTGATGCTGATGTTGGGAAACCTTCTGTTTTGGACAGGAGAAATTCGAGGAACTTGTGGGACATTCTCATAGCTTTGGGTTAGGTCCAAACCACTCCCTAGGGCGTTCCCAAGATGTTCCATCCAGTCAGGAATGCACAAAGGTTCCCAACCTCTCGAGGAGACCCTCCCCAACAGGCCTAGCACCGCTGACATTCCCAGCCATGTGAACCACAAAGAAGGGCACCAAACAGGCACATTTTAAGTGTTGTTTCAGTGGCACATTAGCACCATTGGGTTCTACAAACGGACAACAAGGCCTTGTAACCCTAATCAGGATTCTAGTAACTAAAAACACGTTTATCACATGAAATCTTTCTTCATCGAACAACAGTAAGGTGGGATAAAAATGGTCTTAAAAAATCTGAACCAATGTTGCTTCCTGCCTTATGATGGGGATTTTTGGGAAAGTTTTCTTTAAAACTACAAGGTTGCAATCTACAATTGTTTCCTGCCTTAAAGAAACAGAGCTACAAGGCCAGCAACGCTGCCATCCATAATTCATTCTTCAATCTCAATGACGACTCCTAGAAAAGAAATTAAGCTCAATTGGAACGAAACGTTTTGAAAATCAAGGCAAATTGAAACCACCAAAAGTCGATATAAGGAAATTACACACAAAATTGGAATACTAATAAAAAATTGGAATAAGCTTAAATGCCACCCTTTTCACCTAAGGAAAAGGATGCTGGTCTTGCTCTACTGTTCTCAACCAGAGTAGCAAAACACTTACGAACAAAGAAAATAATCTCATTCATTTAGTTTTCATGCCTCGACTGAATTAATAAAATCATTATTCTCGATGGTGGGCTGATATGGGCCGGAGATGCAGCAAGGTGAGAGATCCAACAACAGAACGTCTAGGACAGACATTATGCCAAGAAACATGTTCAGAGAATAGTATTGTATCATCAACTCTGGATGAATTTATAAATAGAAAAGAGCTAATTAAGTAGAAAGAGTAAATTTGCATGAGAGTGCCAATGGACCTCCCCAAATGTATAATAATCTTACATACAATCTGTTACATCTTGGAAGTTGAACATAATAGAAATAAACACATATTAGTATTTTATAATTCGTAAACATAGTGATGTTGATGTTGGGCAACTTGTTCTCAGCGTTTCCCCGTTCCTTGGAACTTGGAAGCTGGTACAAAAGCTTTTGTTTTGGACAAGAGAAATTCCAAAGCTAGAATAATAGGTGTGCTCGTTTCTCCGTAGACAATATAGCAATATTGTCACCCAACCATAAGGCCAAAGCCACCCTCGAGCACCTTAACCTTGATAGATAGAATAATTCTGAAAGCAAACCCGAGAACCAATAGCCAACCAAGGTAGCATACTTATCTCCAAAGCTAGTGCAGCAAGCAGAGAGTCCAAACCATAACCAAGGAAGAAAGTCCAAACCATAACCAAAAGACCAGGTCACTACTGAAGCAACTGCAGCTCTCCTCCAGTCATGAGCACCACTTGTCCTTATGCAGTTGTGAGAGTGAGTGTAACAAATAAACTTTAGCGCCCTCTTATTTATAGTCCTCCAAGTGACCTAACTGGGCCGACTTCTACTTCTGGAGGATAATAATTTAAGATAAATTATTATCTTGAGCCGGCTTGTCTTCTAAGGTTATTTCCTGACCTTCTAGGGTTTCTCTTGCTTCTCGAAATATTCTAAACTCATCAAAGGTTACATGTAGAAGTTAATACATCCCGCAGCTACCATAATATCAACACTCCCTCCTAGCTAGGGAGGTATTAAAGGCAATGGTCTTGAGCACAAACAAACCATTCAACCGGTAGCTTCATCATAGCCACACAGGCTATCTCATGATCATGTAGATCAACTTACGAGCAACATCACCACTATCATTATCATTTGATAGCATCAATTGTATCATCTCTCGAGGCCAACCTGGAGAGAATGAGTCTGCCCTAGGGAATGATTGTCCCTGATTGCTGAACCTAGACTATTCACCTAACTAGGCCATTCTTTCGACACTAATCACAGTGCAACCTGGAGAGAATGAATCTACCCTGGGGAATGACTATTTGAACCATTTCCTACGGAAATGACTGTCTTGCACCAACCTCCTACAACGGGCCATTCTTCACAACTGTGAACTTCGAAAGAATGATTGCCCGGAGAGGCGGACCATTCTTCTTGACCACTACTCAGAGTGACTTCCAAGAAGAATGACTGTCCTAGACCATTCCCCCACACTGGCCACAAGGGGAATCGTTGTCTATGGTACATCAACAATCTAACGGACCATTTTCATTACGAAAATGACTGTCCGCTCTGGACCATTTTCCGAACTGGAAAATGATTGTCCGTCAGAAATCTTGGACCACTTTCCGGACTTGAAAGTGACTGCCCAACCTGGACCATTTTCCAAACTGGAAAATGACTGTCCATATATCAATAACATATTAGTGCTCCCTCCCAACCTGGGGAGTAATCACTTCCCTTTCCAATAAGGAAATCATCTCCACGAGTCTCAGCTTGTCCCTTAAGTACGCAAACTTTTCATCTTGGACAAAGGCTTTACCAAAAATATCTACTATTTGCTCATCAATGGAGATATACTGGAGAACTAATTCCCCCCTCTGGACTTTATTGTTAAAATTTCAGAGCCCAACCCAATTTCAGTCTCGCTGAGTTTTCAGCCAAAGTTAAATGCCCAAACCCAGTTTCAGCATATAAAAAAAACTTAGCAGAAAATAAACTTCAGATTTGAAACATGAGGATTCTGAACATCGTTTTCAACGCAGAAATAAAATATCAGCAGTATGCAAAACTCTGAAAATTTAGACACAAGAATTTTCGGTCTAACTTCGACCCTGGAAAAACCCACAAGGGGAAAACCAGTGAGAGAGGGCTTTTTATTATTATTGAGTTTCTGAGAAATTTCTTTTACAGTATATTCATCTTCAGAAATTTACACAAACTTATCTGGACATTCATGTAGCTTTGCTCCTCGATTTCTGAACCAAAAATCCGTACAACTGTACGGCTGTCCCGACAATTAATGTTGTAGGGATTGTCTCGAAATTTGTGCCCAAAATTCTGCCAAGACTGTACAGAAAACCCAGCAGGAAAAAAATGCCTTGAAAAACACGCCCATAATTTTTTGTGGTACGGCCCTCGATTTCTGTGCAGGTCAGTACGGACTGTACGAACTTTTCTCACCCAGAAAAGTGTGCCCAGCTCCTTCCTCGATATCTGTGCCAATTAAAAGCTGTACGACACCCTTGAAAAGCGTGCCAATACTCTCAGAAAACACAGTTGCTGTCCACCTCGATTTCTGTGCACATTTATTGCAGTACGGCCTTCAAAAATCCGTATGATATGGCCTATTCTTCCTTGTTGCCTGCTGCCTGTTGCCTCGAAATCTGTGCTACTCTTTGCCTTGGGATGCGTGTTCTCCTTCAGCAAATGTTGTCTCTCTTCTCAAGCTCGACCTCTCCCAGCTCTCTCTTGCTCTCTCAACAAGAAATGAATGAACTACCCAAGAATGGGTGCACCCTCTTTCCCTAGTCGTCCTCATGAGGGAAGGTGAGGGGTTTTCTAATCTAACGGTTGAGATTAGATTAGGTGGGTGGCTAAGATTTGGTGTCTTTTCACTCACCCTCACTTTAGTCATAAAGTTATCTTTTAATTTGCATCTCACAAATTAAATGACTAGGACCCACATTAGGCACTTTCTCCCCCTTAGGCGCCTAGGGAAGAGAAACACTTGCCTTGGTACTTTATTTTAATTAAAAATTTAACATTTATCACGGAGAAAATAGTACTTGATTTCAATGTGCTTTGACCTGTCATGGAACACCGGGTTCTCTGAGAGCTTCACACATCTCTGGTTATCACAATATATCATGGGCGAATCCGACACCTGATCAAACCATCCAAAAACCAGCTTACAGAGCCACATTGATTCCGTACAAGCATCACAAGTTGCAATATGCTTTGCTTCTGTAGTGCTTAGTGCAACAGACTTTTGTTTCCTACTAGCCCATGATATCGTGGCAAAGCTCAAACTGAAACATATCCAAGAAGCACTTCTTCTGTTATCTGCACTCCCTGCCCAATCTGAATCGATAAATCCATGCAGTTGTATATCATAGCTCAAACCTCCCACGAAGACATTTCAAGGCATGTTTTGCAATTTATTCAATTCTCATGGCAGTATTTTCACAGCAAAGAAAATATCCGACTGAGTATTCTCTAAATACATCAACGAGCCATTCAATTGTCGATACAGGGATGGGTCTACTGGATCAGAATCTCTCAACTTCTTCAAATCTGTCATCATGGGAGTTTGCCATGGATTTGCAATCCATTATCCCGGACTTCTGAAGAACCATTTCGATATACTTCCTTTGTCATAGGAAGTTTTCACCACGCTTCCGCTGTACATGAGAGGCTCGACACCAAGTTGCTTGAATCCATACAAGGTCTTCTTCCATCTGCATACATGGGTCTCTTTCTGGTGTACCTCAAAACCTTGAGGTTTCTCTACATATGCTTATTCTTCAATTACTTTGTTGAGAAGAATAGTCTTTACATCCATCTGATGTAAACTCCAACCCATGGATACTGCAAGAGATATAATGGCTCAAGTAGAGGTATATCTGGTTACTGGAACAAGTTGTCATCATAGTCTTCTCCCTCTTTCTGGGAGAACCCTCTAGCCCCGAATCTCACCTTGTATCTATCAAAACTTCCATTTATAAATCTTCACAGATTCTTCAATGGACCATATCATTGGGGATTAGCTCCCTCCTAATCTTGGCTTCATGCCTGAATGAGCAATATCTAGAACTTCCTTGTTTTTATTCTGAGACTTCATGTTTCTGGAATTCTGTAATCAATTCCCTCTATCTGAGAGAGTCCATGCTTTCATCTATTGCATCTCTCTTTGCTTTCTGCAAAGTGTCACAAACCTGTTCCGGTTTCCTTTTAATTACTGACTTCCTCCGAGTCTTTTTAATTTTGTTTCTACCTGTTCTGATTGCTGCCCATCTGGCAGTTGTTGCAAGCATTGTGTCATCCTTATAAACTTCTTCTATGATAGCTTCTACAAAGCTTGTTCATCAAAGGTTTGTCAACATGTTTCACAAGGGTACCTGCC
The DNA here is from genome assembly GCA_032191745.1 of Picea mariana. Lineage (NCBI taxonomy): Eukaryota > Viridiplantae > Streptophyta > Pinopsida > Pinales > Pinaceae > Picea > Picea mariana. The sequence goes on from JASDQU010235836.1 coordinate 17,014, forward strand.
CGGAACAAGACAAGAAGCAAAAAGAAAGATCCA
>JASDQU010235838.1:0-17063 GCA_032191745.1 Picea mariana
GTGATGCTAAATCATCTAGATAGGCCTTGACTATATGTTTGAGGTCATGAAACGCAAAAGACATGGCCTGTTGGAAAGTGGCCCCAGCATTCTTGAGGGCAAAAGGCATCTTACGATAGGCGAATGTACCCCACAGACAAATGAATGTCGTTTTGTGTTGGTCTTCAGGTTTGATTTGGATTTGATTATATCCCGAAAAACCATCCATGAAAGAAAAGGCTTCACAACCGGCACATTCATCAATGATCTGGTCAATGAATGGGGTTGGAAAATTATCTTTTGGACATGCCTTGTTCAAATCACAAAAATCGGTACATACACGAATCATGCCTTGTGTTTTATTGACCAGCACAGGGTTTGATACCCATTGAGTCAAATGGATAGGGTAAATGAACCCTGCCTTGAGCAATTTCTCAACCTCAATCTTGATGGTTGTTGCTTTCTTAGGATTGACTAGATGAAGTTTTTGTCGAACAGGCTTAGCATCAAGATACATTGTGATTTCATGTTCAACTATTTTCGGATCAATACCTGGCATTTCCTCGTAAGACCAGGCAAAAACGTCGCGGAATTCTTTGAAAAGATCCGTGTAAATTTGAATCTCTTCGGGGGAGCAATCCGCTCTGACGAAGACATTATCCACGACACCAAGGTTTCGGGAGATGTTGATAGATATAGTTGCAGGGATAGTCACCATATTTCCCTCAGCATAAATTTCCTATGTAGCTAAGAGATTAATAGGACATGGCTGATCTCTCGTCATGGTGATAGTGAATTCTCCTGCCTCGATTCGGCTTAACTCTGGGAGGAAATATGATCTGTGATGAAGATCCTCCCAAGGTTTGTCCGGACTAGTCATTGCTTCGATTACTGCTTTGTTAGAAGGCAAGACTAAGTCTAACAAATCGGTGTTGGCGAGAGAACCCTGAGCCCAGATAGGCTCTAGAGGTGGATCCAACTCTTGTGCGGGAGTCGGATCAGGATTAGCTGAAGCTTGTTGGACTAAAGAGTACGCTACTTCAGCGACCGACAAGGGCATGGACATGCTGGGGTGCCCTGTCTCATCCATCGTGGCTGATGGGGAAGGAAGAATCCAAGGATCCTCAAAGTAAGTCGTGCGGAACGACGAAACTTGAAAAATCTCAACCTTATGGTGATTCGATATAAACTTGACATCGTCATGAGGAGGTGGGTAATCGAAGGTACCCATCAAGGATGGGCACAAACCAACTCCTACGTTAACGACCCCGGGTTGAGGATTATGAATCATGGGAACAGTGGATGCCCCCAAAGCTGGGTAAAGTCTAGAGAAGGACAATTGATCGATGGTCACTATCCGGCCTTCGTGTGGAAACAACAAGACTCGGAAAACTGTAGCAACCACAGCTTGCATAGCATAAGTCCAACTCCGACCTAACAAGAGGTTATAATCGAGGGGAGCATCGACTACCTCTACTTCGACACACATGGTCTTTCCTCCTAACTACACAGGGAAGGAAGGAATGATGCCATGTGGTCAGAAAGAACGACCGTCGAACGGAGTGAGGAGAGTAGGTGATGGAGACAAAGCGGGTTGACCAATGGCCTTCCAACATGCTAATGACATAACGCATGTCGAGGCGCCCTCGTCGACCACCGTGCGAAAAATATTGCGTGTAAAAGTTTTCGTGGAATGAGCCACTACTATCTGAAACGCTACGTGGTAAGGCAGTCGAGGTTTTAAGTCAGTTATATCTAGCATGATGGTACCCGGGTTACAAGTCTCAGTAGAGCCTAAAGCAGTTAACAAGGCTTTCCTCTAAGCAGGGCAGCTTTGGAGGACCTCCAAAGCAAACATCGCACAAGGGTTTTGTGATAAATCTTCAAACACAGAGTAATTCTGGGCAGCCCTCGCGTTTGGGTTGTGAGAAGCTTTCTTAAATGCACCCTTTGGAATGCGTGTCATTGTTTCACCCAACGTCTTCTCGATATGTAGATGAAGAGATGGGATCTCATCTTCTTTACCCTTCTCAGAGGCGCTTGGTTTACTATAGTCGTGCGCTCTAGTCGTTATTAAAGCATCACCCCTAACCATATATACATTTGCGGATGAGGAATTGTTTGGAGGAGGGCAGGTTTCTTGGTTGCCCCCTTCGGCACTTGTAGAGGCTTGAGTTAAATTTTTCCCATGCTGAAAGGGATTAGTCAACACGGCTTGTTGTTGCTGTGTGACAAACTTTTGGGCCTCTGCAAGTCGAGGACAAAGATGGGTCGGGTGGTCTTCTGCACACAAGTTGCACGGATACCTCGCCTTCCGTTTTTCCATGGTGCCCTCGCCAACATTATCAGTGGGTTTTTTCTTCCCTTCAGGCTGCTGGGTGGCCTTTGGGTTAGTCGTCTGCACGGAGTGTACTTCCGACGTTTGGGTAGGAGGAGCAGCCAAAGTAGTAGTCTGGCTGGCCACTGAGTGTTGGATAGATAACTGTTGCAATTGTTTTGTCAATTGCCCAGCGGGCTTGGTTTGTGCTGAACCAACAATACCATCGGCATGTGGTCCGGCTCTCTGTCTAGTTTTATCCAGTATCGATCGTGGTGCATCCGGTAGGATGTTGTATAATAAACCAGACTGAGAATAAATGAGCTCAAATTGTTGAGCCCTCATGATGGCATATTCTTCGAAGAAAACTCCAGAAGTTGCGACGTCTTTGGATAATTGTGGGACCAGAGACTTAAGGAACCACTCAAGTAGGAATGCTGGTGGGACTGGTACTTTGATTAGACTCTTCCGGTGTCTCCACTCTCGGATATGATCAGAGATATGGTCCGCTGTTGTCTGTTCGAAATTGACGAGCAACTCTGTGTCAGCATTGTATCTCACAAGTAACTGGAAATGATTAAGGAAGGCCATGGCCAGTTCGCCAAAAGAAGAGTATCTGGAGCGATCGAGCTCGATGTACCATTTCGCGGCACTCCCGATAAGAGTGCGTTGAAACAATCGCAACTGAACGGAGTCATATTTCAATGAGTTAGATGAACACCAAAGATGGAAGGTAGTCACGTGATCACCTGGATCTTCATTAGGCTTGGCCTCAAACTTTGGAATGTCTGAAGGAAACTTCGTTGGCATAGGAGGCCAACATGGATCATGACAAATAGGATCATTTAACAACCTTGTCAAATCTGGCAAGTGTAATGTCGCCAGGAATGGTAGTTTGGGTTGCTGCTGATAGCCTAGGAAAAAGGGTCCCGGAGTTTGACTGGCACCAGGTTGCCAGGAAAAGTTTGGCTGCTGCCCCAGATTCTGGTAGAAACCATGGCCCTGACCAGCGTAAGGATTTTGCATCTATGAAGACATCATTGGTTGATTCCTCATAAAGGACATAGGATGTTGGGCATGCATCGTGTTTGAAGGACTTTGGGAAGTATTACCCCGTGTCGGTTTTGATGGGAGAGGCATAGAAGTCTGTCCAGGGTTCCATTGACTGTGGAAAGAATTACCCCATAACGACATTCCAGAGGAGGGAACGAATCCTTGTCCTGAGTTCCAAGGTCCTGCTATATGTGCCCCCGGCGCAGAAATAGTACCCTGCACCGGAGTAGACTGTCCAAAAATGGGAGTGCCCCCAGACGGGAAAGCGGTGGATGCGAAAGTGTTGTTACCAAACGTCTCGTTCCAAACAAACGGTGACGAACCTACCGGCATAGTGTGCGCAGGTGTTCCTTGACTCCCAGCTCCAAATAAACTAGTGTGTGCACCCTGCCCGGCGGATTGCTGATGCAGACCACCAAGCGAAGGGGACGAAGGAGAGATACGACCTCTAGTGTAAGGAAAAGCATTAAAAGGGATGGAAGTGCCCCCAAGTTGACCTTGCAGAGGAGCGTTAGAGCTCCCTGCCCCCAGACCCAAAGTCTGTAAAGTGGAGTAAGTGAGTGCAGGACTTGTACCTGAACTAGGCATACCGTATGAAAACGGAGGGCCTGTCGCACTAGGTGTGAAGGGAGTTGTGGCCACCACGATAGATGGGATCGTTCCACTGTGCGATGTAGTTGCGGCCAAGACCATGGTGGCTCAGACCGACGACGGCAAGTTAGGAGATGCTTCTCCTGTGGTAGCAACGGTGGTGGGAATGGAAGAATTCCCAGAGGAAGTAACAGCGTTTGTTTCCATAGCTGTGTGAGACACTGATAGGTGTTCGTAAAATTGGATTGGTACAATGACCGATGGCCAAGTATTTGTGGTTGGGGTTTCAACCGAGCCTAGATTGGCGGTTGATTCCTCCAGGAGTTGTTCGGGCACAATGGTTTGTAACCCGGTTGCTTTGAAAGACCCTTGTTGGTCTAGCTTCCACCTCAATAGTGGCGGGGGTGGCTCCAGTATAACCGGTGGCAGGCCCAGAAGCCTTCGTGACCGACGGAGCTCGGGATCCTCCACTGTGTGAGACGATCCAAGACACGCTAAGGTATTCTACACATTCAAACAGTAACACACACTAAAAAAGAAGCCCCTAAGAGATAAGAAGAGCAAACACTAAACTAGTTGGAAGAACAATTACAACAACCAACACTAGAGCAACTTACCGGTGCAAGTGCAACTCGAACACGGAAGCACCCTCCAGGTATACTCTGCAAAGCGTGGCCCGATGTCTGTCCTAGGTACCGCGGTATACCCTCACAGTCACTTGTGTATGTCCCTAAAAAGATTGGCAACTAGTTTGCCAGCACGCGAACAGTCACCAGGCGAGTACAGTCGAAAGTCAGGTAGACCACAATGAGCAGGGTATCAAGCCCGAAACCTGTCAAGGGTATCGAGAGCAAATGGTCTGGAAGAGAACTGAGGACCTCGAATGGATTCGAGACCCACGAAGCCCCGTGGCAAATGCAAACGACGGAATCCCAAAACAAGCCCTCGATATTTGTTCTCCACTACGCTTGGTCCAGCTTTGGAGGGGTTATCTCCGCTACATTTCCTCACGCGACCTCATGTTTATCCCCTGTGTTAGAGGGGGGTCCTGGATAACTTCCACGAAACTGGACTTCTACACTCCCTATCACAGACTCCAATGTTTGGTTTTAATTGGCCTTGGAGAGTTTCCTCTCCAACCTAATCCAAGGCCCTAGTCCTGAACTAGTGTATGAACCCTACAAACAAAAAGTCTAATAGATTTTAAATTAGCATTGTTGTTATGGGCTTTCTTACGTCACAGGGTATGAAGGTGAAACTGAGGATGTGTAAATACTCAAAGCAAAAATGAATGAAAAAAGCTGGAAACAAAAAACTTTTACTAAATGCAAAAATCAACAACTTTTCACAAAGAAAGACTTCTTTTTCTTTTCAATTTTTCTAAGATTTCATGCAGCAAACATAAAGGAATTTCGCTCGACTACGAGCTACTTATGATCTAAATGTACTGCAAAAACTTATGAACAAAAAGACTTCTCCCTAGCTATTGATGCAGAAAACACAATCTTCAAACAAAGAAGAAAATGAAAAGATTTTTTTTTCTCTTTTTTTTTATTTACGTGCTAATCAAGCAACAAAGGAAAAATACTGACAAGCCTAAAACCAAGAAAAAATAAAATTCTGGCTTAAAGGGCAGATCGCAAAGAATCAGAGCAAAGACACACAATGACAATCAAGAAAGCAAAGACTCTTACGCTTGTCTAAAAACCATAAAACAAAATTTATCTTTTTTATCTTTTCTATCAACTATCAACTAAGAAAAAAAAAACAGGCTAAGGGTAAGAGGCCCTAACCTACTGACTGTTCAACCCTAGAATCAAACACCTGAGAGGAACACTTCTCACCAAAGGAGGGGATGACTGCCCCACCCTGATTGAAAAGCAACCTGTCAAGCACGCTACTGTCACTGAAACAGCACGCGTGCGAACGCGTGCTGAGCTAAAACAAGACGCGTGTACACGCGGTCTGACCTTGTACAGGCCGCGTGTATGTATAAATTCTAAGACAAAAAATAAAAACAGGCAGCCCAGACCCAAAAGAGGCCTCTGGTATTGACAACCAGGGTCCCTTGAAGGCTTGGATGCTTCTCTTAACAGAAAAGAAAAAATATTTGCAAGGAATAACAAAACACAAAAAGACAAACTGAGACAAGACTGTGAACCAGCAAGACTCAGACAGGATCTAAAAAACCCCCTGAGAATGTATAATTCTGACAGGGAAGAGGAGGACTGCCTCTCAAGCTCTATGGACTCCTACACACTACTGAAACCTCTACAGCTAGCGTTCACACGCAGGTTGTAAGAGGTTAGGGCACGGCTACATGCGTGCTGGCCTTCTGCAGGCCGCGTGTACCTCTGTGTGTCCCGACAATTGTCGTCAAGCAACAATCAGGGAAAACTGGTATAAAGAACCAGGCTCCCTGCTAGCTCAGGCTTTACAGAAAAAGATAGGCAAAGAAACAGAAAATCTAATCTCTTAAACTACCCAAAAAACTCAACTAAATCCGAAAACCCTAAAGAGTATCTTCTCCCCAGTAGAGTCGTCAACTCTGTTGTTGGGAAAAATACCCTACGGACTAGCAAACTAGGGTCGAACTTGCATGCAGATTTTGACCGTAAAGAAATTACTTTTTAACCTACCACCCAAAACTTAAACCCCTCTTTCGCGATACACGCATGGAAAGGAACTACTAACATTTTTACTGATGTTTGGTGTAGATCCTCCGTTGCGCTTTGCCCGCTTGCTTGCTCTGCTCCTTCCAAAGATAATCCTACAATCAAGACAAACCACTACGCATGCATGCTACTTTTCTACTTGAGGGTTAGAAATTAAGCATAAATTAAACAAATCATATATAACTCATGCACTGGGACGGGAAAAGTATTCTTTTATTATTTTCAAAATGAATCAACTTACAATCAAAGTCGAGACCGACCACCTCTCCTTGATCCTGATCCTGGGATCCTCCTCTTCTTTTGTCCTCCAACTGCTTTGCGTTAATTCTCCTTAGGCTTGAGGAAAGGCTAAAGGGTTGGGACAATGGATTCAGCAAATGGGTAGAGTTTCTTCGCTATAATTTTCCTCCTCCAAATGGTACCCCTACCCCTTCTTTTATAGGTTAGAAGGAGCTAGGGTTTTGGACGAACTCTCGGCCATGCATGGCCAGGAGTTTCAGTTAACTGACCCATAGCTTTTTGTCCCATCAACAACTTTCCTATTTTTGTGTTTTTTTAGGTACACGCGGGCTATAGTGGGCCTGCCAGCGTGTACACGCGTGCAGTAATGGGTTAGGGCACGTGGGCCTTGACCCAAGAGGATTTTCAAGAGTTTGTTCAGCATAGTTTTGACAAGGAAGGGATATGAGTTGGCCTGATTCCAGGTAAGCATGTGTGGTGCAATTTAGGGTTATAACAATGGGGAGATATTAGGGACAACTTATATGAGGTTGGGTATGGGGGAAGATATCAGGGAAAGCTTGGGAGATATTATGGAAAAATTAATAAATGGGGGAGATATTAGGGAAAAATTATATGGGGGTGGGGGTGGGGGAATGTATTAAGGAAAATTGGGGATATATTTGTCAGGTAAATTATATGCTTTTAATTTCCCTAAATTTTAATGTCAACCTAGGGCTCGTAAGCTTGCAAGACGCATGCACAATATGTGCAAGATCAGAGCTTAACTAGTCTTATCTAATTGCAAACCAAAGAAAGAAAGATCACTAAACTCAACTTATGATTTCAAAACCCAATACCTTGACACGTCCCAGACAACAACACCAAAATGTCAGGTATTTTAGTGGTTGGGTGTCCAATCACTACCCTCCAGAAGAAGGGGACAAAATTCACGTGGACACAAAAATGTGAAGAAAGATTTCAAACCCTGAAACATCTACTAACCCACGCACCCATGTTGAAGATCACCGATTCAGAAGCTGACTTCCTCATGTGCACAGATGCCTGTAAGGAAGGGCTCGGAGGAGTCCTTATGCAAGGAGGAAATGTGGTATGTTATGAATCCCTAAAATTGAATGAGCACGAAGTCAACTATGTGACCCATGATCTAGAGCTAGTTGCCATAGTGCACGCCTTGAAAATGTGGAGGCATTACCTCCTAGGAAGAAAATTTGTACTTATGACAGACCACTATGGATTTCAATATCTGTTTTACCAACCAAAGCTCAATCCCAGACAAGCTAGGTGGATGGCCCTCCTCAATGAGTTTGATTTTGAAATCAAACATATTAAGGGAAAGGAAAATAGGGTGGCTGATGCCCTTAGCATAAGCATGAAAACAATTTACCTGGCAGCAGTAAGCACCTGTGAGATGGATGTCAAGGAAAGAGTCAGAAATGCACAAGAGACAGACACATTCTTCCAGACCGTGACCTTGTACCTGCAGCAAGAACCCACAGGGATAAAGTATGGAGGCTACCAGATGATGGAAGGAGGTCTGCTCACTTACAGAAACAGATTGTATATCCCAGATTGTGACTACTTGAAGAGGTTCATAATGGATGAACTGCACAAAAGACCCTATACTGGTCATCCAGGATACCAGAAGATGATCACGGCCACCAAGAAACAATTTTATTGGCCTGGATTGAATAAATACATAGCGGAGTACTTAGCCAAATGCATAGAATGCCAACAGGTTAAAGCAGAACACCGACACCCAGGATTATTACAACCTCTACCAATCCCGGAATGGAAATGGGAAACCATCTCCATGGATTTCATCACCGGATTACCAACCTCGACCAAATAGAATGATGCCATCAAGGTAGTGGTGGATAAATTGAGCAAGTCCGCTCATTTTATCCCCGTCAAGTCGACTTGTAAGGCCTGTTTGTAATGTATGCAATACTATTCCTTTTTACATAAAGCAATGTCGCAGGGGCAAGTATTGATGATGTTTTTCAGGATCCATTTGCAACCTGTCTGCAAGCAAAAAGTGGGCCTAGGCTCATTGATTTCTTCAATGGAAAGTGTATTGACAAATGTTTCTTTGATGTGCCTTTAAGTAGGAATTATCTCTGGTGCTTAAGGAAGCACATTTCAAAGCTTCAAACAGTGGAAAAAGTGATGAAATGGCTTCATTGGTTGTTTCATGTAACTTGAATGCTTCATAGAGTAGGTGTGTGCAATAAGCTTGATGGACAAGCATCGTTTTCATTAGTTTTGTCAATTTTAGTTTTCAATTGCATTTAGTTTCAGTTGAAGGTCACAGATCAAAGCAGATTGCAGAGGTTAAAGGTTGGGAGCAGCCCTAGGATAAGGCACTGAAACTACAAGAGTTATTAAAGCCTCACAGGGAGGACTCTATCCCCCATGGAGCCTATGTTAGCACAAAAATTTGCAGCCAAAAGAGGCTTGCCTCTCCATAAGCAACTAAATAACCTCTACAGGCATATACAAGCTTCTAACCTATCAACTCAAGGTTCTTGGTTAGTCTCATCATACATAAGAGCATAGACATTCCATAGCACCATGGTGCTAAGGATTTGTCTATATAGCATGGTTTACCATTTTACTACCTAAAACGCTGCCAAATCCCCTAATACTAATGGCACTGCTAATACTCGAGGTTGCTACCCATTCTTTCAACGTTCAAGTGAAGGTGCTGTGAATTATGATGGTGCTGCCGAATTTTCAATAGAAGAGTGAATTATATAGGCGGGCGCTACCAAAAGTTTGACAAGATACATAGGCGGGCGCTACCAAAATTTTGATAGGAGACACAATCAGACGCTACCAAAATTTTGACAGAGACCAAATTGTGCAGAGTTATTTTGCAAGGATGCTTCTGCGAGTTTTGAGTGACTAACTTAAAACTTGGATTATGAAAAAATGAGAAAGTATTTTTGAAAAATGGAGGTGGTTTTTGTTCATAACATTCCAAATAAAAAAAAAGCTCTCTCAGTTTTTCAAAATGTGTTATGGTTTAAGATATATTAGACATATAAGTGATGCTACCGAATCTGCACAACTGTTTTACAACAGCGCTACCGAATTTCCTGTAAGGGTCACGGTTTTCATATTCGCCTTGTTGGGAGGTTGCCACATGTCAAGGAGGATTCGAATGGCTTCTCAAGGATCAGTTAGATGTCAAGGGACACCTGCACCTAAGTTTTAGCTCCATCAAAGGCCTCATGCAATGAGGTGGAAACAATTTATTAATGACTTCCAACAAATTCCTGAAAATTAGCAGTTTGTTGGATTTTTATCTCTTTGATTGTTGCCACCTATCTCCAAGGCTTAGAATCCAATGGAGGAGATGGGATTCGACCTCCTAAGGTTATTTGGATGTTATTTTCTATTTAAGGAAGGAGAGATCTCTTGGAGAAGGGGGATTCATGAGCCAAGAGAGGCTAGAGAGAGTAGGAGCAGGCAATTTTCTTGTTTTTGTTCATTTGTAAGCCTGTGGGAATTTTATGATTGTAAGGATTACTGCTATTGGAGACTCGCGAGAGCTCTGATTTAATATTGTAACCCTTTTTTTTATATTTCTTCTTATTTGAATATATTGCAGATTTGAGGATCAAAGGCTGCCAAAGATTTATGGATCCCTAAGCAGCAGAGGATCTATTGTATTTTGCCCATCAGTCATTGTTTATATTCAAGTATTTGTTGATTCATTAAATTGAGAGGATATATGTTCAGTGAACATTCTACCTTATGTTTTCCTTCTTCATTCTTCCACTTATCAGCATATAATCTTGTTTTTTGTTTAGCAGCTTTTGTGCCTTCGATGACTAGGATGTTTGTGACTCCATTGCCCATTGGTGTAGCCTACTAATCTGCAGTTTGCAGCCATCTCCCTTTATTTATCCATCTTGTTGATCCACCTATTCAAAACAAAAATTATCTTTTACATTCTGATGGGTGTTGAGCTTACACTTTAGCAGTCAAAGTGTGACTTGCAGTGCTAACACTTAGGGTTAGTTTGTGAGATATTAGTGATCTAGGGTTAGAGTTTTCTGTAGCCTTATGGTTGTAGGAAATAAGTTAGTACAAAAGGAAAAGCATTGGTAGAAAGAGGATGCCTCAATGAGGAAAGAGAACCAAAGGATCAAGAAAAACTTTCCAAAAGAGATAGACTTATTATCCACAAAAATCGTGTTTCCCAAGGCAACAATTTTGTATCTCCAATGCAATAATAAATGACTAGTGCTCTTAACAATTGGCTTAATGGAGTCATGCAAATAAATATATTAGAGAAGCTACCTCCTTGGGGGCGTAACCCTTTTGCTCCCTTAGGAAAATTTTCCTAGATAGGTTTTAAGCTAAGAGGGTGTATGCCCTTATACTTCTCTTAGCAAACCCTTGTTTAACCAATAACATGACACATAAAATGACAAAGACTATGGTGGGGGTGTATGCCCTTATACTTGCCACCTAGCTCCTAGCACAATAACCTTGAATTGAAACAAATGATAGCGTGAAAGTAAAGACCATACCAATTCAAGGAAAAATGAAAAGATAATCCACCAGAATAGCAAGAGATAAGCCTTCCAAGGCTAATGCATCACTTCCATTAACCATAACATAAAGAGATAAACATAAACAAGAGCCCAGAGAGCCCAATTTTCCAAAGGTAGAGAAAATTTCAGACCAATACCTCTCACAAGAGGGAGAGTGATGTTATAATCAGATCTCACAAGAGGGAGAGTGATGTTATAATCAGATCTTATGATCTCTTATTTATACAAAATGTCACCAAGGTGACCAGTCCACATATTTAGGCGTAAGCCACAAGACTAGGGATCAAAAACCCTAATATTGCCCCCTTAACAAAGTAATATTAAACAATTCATTAAAATTTCGCTTTTGCACATAAGAAAAACCCTAATTTTAGTAGGACATCACCCCTTTAGGGGACGTTTTGGCATCTGGAGGAGGTTCTTGGTGATGGAGAAGAGTAGAGAGGCTCCCCAAAGCCATTTATCAAGCATCCAACAACTTCCTTCATGATGAAGGCTCCAGCCCCTTCAAACCGTCCAAGTGCCAATGTATGTCACCTCACCACCAAGCCCCAACCCCCTAGGCGACATCATGCTAAAAAAGGAGATTGTTTGCCTCTCCTAGGAAAAATGTTTGGCATGTAGGGACTAGGCTACATCATCCAAATCATCTTCAAGGCCTTTCAAGTTTGATCTTCCTCATCTGGCATGCGGGCCCTTGGCATCCACCTGTGGGCTCCAAGCCCCATGGAATCCCAAGCTAGGCTTGTTCTTCCAAAATTGTCCACCATCTAGGTCTTGCAAAGACAAACAAGCATGCCCTACACGAATATCAAGTCATAACATCATGATAAGTGAATACAATCAATAAATGAGCCACCTAAGCATGTGCATCAAAGATAACTATATCAAACAATTAATTTCTGAAAGACACTATGCGACTTGTCAAGCTTGAATATGGGAGGGTTGACGAGGTGTCCTATTGGGTTGATCTTGCCCTAGGTCAAGGAAAGTTTCCAAGAGATCCCTCTCTAAGCCATGTAAAATGGGTGAGGTGGTTGGGGTCAAGACTCAATGGGAATAGGGCTCATGACATACAAGAGGTCATAGTGTCTCATTCATGGGTGCCTTTGTAGAGGGTGTGTGGTACCTTCGTCTACAATACACTTTTTCCAAGCCCATTATTTTCCATTCTGTCATAATTTTTTAAGGAAAGTTTGAAGGCCACTGCCCTGGCATGGTTTCCAAATAATGGCAATGTCACCCACAAACACTTAGTTGAAGTGAGAAGGATGGCTCGTGATGAGACCCCCTTTCTCTTAGCCATGCAACTGAGAGCCATTACCCTAGCTTGGTGACCATATGATGGTAATGTAATACCATTAGATATTCATGGACATGATAGGCCAGATCGTGATGAGACCTCCTATCCTTCAACTAACATTTTAAGCATTTTTAATCATATTTCATTGTGGGTCCCCCTTTACTAAAAAATAAGTGTTTCATTGATTTCTTTGCAGATCCTCGAGTGAAGCATCTAGAATTTTCATACATAGGATTTTATCTTTTATCCAACATAAACCCCTCTAGGCGTTCATCCCCTTCTTCCTATAGAATGAGGGACAACCCCTTCTTGTGTCAATACACCCTAAAATCCCAAGAGATAAGGAAATGGGGGGAAATAGTGATGAAAAGTGGTAAGTATGGTCGAGAACGGTATGATGTCTCTTCAAGGGAGTTTCTAGTAGCAAACCCATCCCCAAGAAATACCACTTACTAGGGCACAATTTCAACCACCAAGGTGAAGCAGGGAAAAATACATAATGCTCCATCACATATCATGAAATATAGAGAGATCTAAGATACAACATATTCAAATGGATTAAATATTGAAATGATGCTCACCATAACACTAACTTGTACCTCATGGAGCAAGGCCCACTGCCTTCTGGAAGCCAACTAATGTGGTGGATTCCATCTGGAAATCTGCGACCATCTGTGGTGGTGAGAGGGTCTCCATTTGTGCAAAAGAATATTGTTGGTCATGTAGTCTCTCGACACTCCATATCCGCAACCTAAGGGCCTCGAGACATGATCTCCTTAGTTATCCAAAAAATGGGGATAACAGGACCCATATCTAGATTCCATGGGTAGTTGGTCTTGAGTTTAATCACCCTATAATGCCCATGCATCATTACAACTCCACATATAAGTCCATGGGTTGAATTTTGACCGATAATGTGGGTCAATGAATGCCTTCATTTGGAATTTTGGTTAAGGACCCATATCCATAAGGAGTTGGTATTTAGTTAAGTGCCCCCACAATGCTCATATATCACTACAACCCTGCATACAATGGCAGGGGTTGATTTATACCAACGTTATAGGTATCTCATTAAATGGCCTAGTTTGGCACTTTTATCAAGGACCTGTTGTGCCTGCAACAATTCCCATTGAATTTTCCTGTTTCGGGGCAATTAAATTCCCCCCCTACTAAAATTCTACCTAAGTTATTAAGGACAGAGAGTAGTTCCTCAGGTTTGGGCAATCTTCGGTCTTACATAGGAGATGGTTTTTTTCTCCTCTTATCTTATGAATACCTCTTTCACATGCTTATTTATGAAATGTTTATTTATTTCATGAATAAGAAAGAGCTTTCAATCCTTATTCATCCCATTATTAATTAATATTTCTTCAACTTTGCATATGCCCAACTCAAATCAACACTCACACACATACTAGTTAAAGTAGCTCTTCCTAGTTCACAAGCATTTTGGGTTTATCCTACTCAGAAATTCCTATTCAAAATGTTAAGTTTATGCTATAACAAAAAAAAATTGAAACCCGAGAGCTGCAATCCTTTCGAGATTTTTTTGGCAGGTTTTCACAATTGGAAAGTCATTACATCGCCTTATGTTTTCTCCACGACCTGAAAGTCGCAAGCTTGTTGGGAATATCCCTATGGGTTTTTACTGTCAAATGTCACTTTAATGTTTTCTCATGAGTTTATCGAAACTTGAAGGCTACAAGCCTATCAGGCTCACCTTTTCGACAAACTTCCTAGTTAAGCCAACAAGTCATCGCCCCAGAACTTGTTTTCCTACAAGCTTACTAGATATGTTTTTCTTCTCCCTCAAAAAGTATTATTTTCATTTCATTATAAAAGGTATTTTGTTTATATTATGCATGATTTAATGCAAAACCTCGAAACATTGTTTAGTCTCCATACCACATGTATTCGACACTGTTCCCGAGACTAACCTGGTCTTTTTTTTGGGAGTCTCTTTCAGATTGTTCCCTCGAAACTTACACTCCTTGCTTTTCCGACGAGTATTTTCCCGCGAGTCTATTCTTCTGCAAGGCCTATTCACCGATACATTCTTTTCCAAAAGCAACTTTCCGAAGGGCATTTTTCCACAAGTCAATTCAGCCGAAGGACTATTTCCTGAAGAGCTTCTCTTGACGTAAGTGTTTAAATTTTGTGGTATTAATAGAGATTAATCACGTCCATTACAAATGAATTATAAATACTATCCCTTAATTGAATGTCATTACCCTTTATCCTTAATAAGAAAACACTTGCCACTTTTCCCGAGGGGATACCCCAAATATTCCAGAGGGGATACTTTGCCACTTGCCAATATACATATGGGAGAAAAAAATTAAAGTTAGTCAAACAAGTTCTCAAAGAGTGGGCAAGGTCCTCTTACTCTTCTCCATTGGTACAAAAAGAACTGCTCAGATCTTAATTTGACGAGATCCAGACGAAAATGGAACATGAAGACATAATATCAAGGATTCTAGAAGTAGAGATCGTGATCTAGCAAAAGTTGGAAAGAGACATTCGAATTGAGGAGGTGACTTAGAGGATTTAATACTAAATTCTATGGCTCGAGGTTGGGAAAATAAATACAACCTTTCTTCACAAGCAAACAAAGGCATGGGTCACAAAAAATAATGTCAAGGAGACAACTTTAGACAATGGTACTAAAATCTTTGATTTTCAGGTTATAGGCAGCTTCCAATGCACACATGGACCCTGAGGCCTCGATGACTATGTTGGAGAATATTCACGTGGTTTCCTCAGATGAGGAGAATGGAGAATTAAAAAATCCAATAGAGGAAGAAGAAATATCAAATGTTATATGGAGTTTGGTATCGGATAATGTATCGGGGCCTGATGTATTCTCAACACCTTTATATAGATATTTTTGGAACCTCATCAAATTATATCTTAAGTGAATGCTTCATTATGCTCAAAGGTATTGCAAACTAGGGGGCAACACCAACTATTCATTCTTAGCCTTAATCTCGAAGGAAGAAAATCCTTCCTCCTTTTTCTTAGTTTCAATTAATATATCTTTGCAACTCATCATATAAAATCATGACAAATATTATAGAGTCCAGGTTAAGAAATATTATGCCCAAACTATTCTCTAAAAATCAAGGGGGTTTATGCAGGGCAAGAAAATTGTTGACAATATTGTGCTCATGAAAGAGGTCATTCAATCTACTAAAGAAAACAAGGAGAAATGCATGATTATAAAGCTATACATGCCGAACACCTTTGACCGTGTAAGGCATTCCTTTCTATTTTAATTGATGGCTAACTTTGGTTTCAACCCTTCATTCATCTAGTGGATATCATCTTGCACCATCATTCCATGGATGTTCCCCTTGGTAAATGGGAGGCTCGCTTCTTTATTTCAATGGAGTATGTGTTTGAGGCAAGGCTATCCATTGTCTCCACTATTATACATTATAATGGTTTATTCTTTGATCAGAAAGATCGAGGCAGAGTACAGTAGTGGAGATCTTCGAAGTATCAATATTGTTCGGGGAATTAAGAGCTTAAACCACTCTTGGTTTGTAAATGACACCCTTCTTCTTAGAGAAACTTCCACTATAATTGTATCTAGGTTCAATCTGATGCTCAAGACCTTTACAAATATTTTTGAGGGAAAAATCAGTCACCATAAATGTCAAATTTTAGGACAAAACACTAACAATCAAGTAATGCAATCTATTTCTAGAGTTTTACAATTTCCATTTGCAGAGAATTGGTCTTCTTTCAAGTATCTTGGAATCCCTATTTCTCTCAATAATATTTCTTCTCATTATTGAATGAGCATCATTGATAAAATCAAAATAAAATTTAACCAATGGGGATCTCAATCATTAAACCTTGTGAGAAGGTTGTTTCTCATCAAATCAGTTCTTTCAGTTGTTCTTATTTTTCAATATCCTTCTATGTTGGCCTCGACTAGCATCATGCAGCAAATTGGTCAAGATATAAGAAAATCCTTGTGGAAGTGGGGTAAGCCCAATTCAAAAGCGTATCATCTAATGAATTAGAAGGTTGTGAGAGCTCCCAAAGACAAAATAGGTCTAGGGTTAAAGATTCATCCCTTATGAATATGGCAATGGAAGCCAAGTTGATATGGAGAATGATAATAGGAAGAATAGGGGGTTTAAAGATTCATCACTTATGAATATAGCAATGGGATCCGACTTGTTATTTATCTAGGTGGATATTGGTGGCTACCCACCTATTCCACTGACTCAATATGGTTCTCCATCTTGAAAGTTTTCTTATGATTTTTTATAATTTTCTGGGTCCTAAACTTTTGGGGTTGTTTTGAGGCCCTAAACGATGTTTCC
>JASDQU010235841.1:2512-15684 GCA_032191745.1 Picea mariana
ACAATAGGGCGATTCCGGACCCCCCCCACCTTTCTACCTTTAAGCAGAGGGGGGGCGATCAGGAATCAAAAGTGCATCTCTCCAACGACTGTAATTCGAGCGCCCGGATCAACGACGCACAGGCAACCTGGGCATCCTCTATCTTTCTGCGTTTAGTCAACGTGAGCCCCTTCCCTACCATGTACTCTTTTGTGCCATCTGTTCTCTTCCTGTCCATGCGATGAGCCTCACGCCCTTTAGCCCCTTCCTCATCCTTCGACATCTGTCCCTCTCCCCTCTCCTGGTCCGAATGGTCCCTTTCCTATCTCATCTCCTACCCCCTCCACCTATTATCTTCCACCATGTCACCTCGCCTCCCTTTCCTCAATCCCAATGAAGCAGTTATTGAAGTGGTTGGTGGTGGTTAGACATCGCCTCTGCCATAATGGGAAAGCCTGACAATGAATTAAAGGCACGTCAATTTGCCTATGGAACTGTCAGGAGTTCGATTGCCTCTGCCATAAGTTGCACGATCATTCAGAGACTACAGGTGTTGACTGTCAGAAGCCATGCAGACGCAAAGATTTTAATGCAATGTCTCGATTCTGTTGCTGTTGTTGTTTTGAGTATATGAAGGCGTTTTTGCCATTTTGGTATCTATCGATGGTTGAGCAGAGCTCCCGGTTGTAAAACTATAATGAAGCACTGATACTCTGGTTATGTATGAACTTTTGAGACTTCTTGCCTTATGAATGCCAGTTTCTTTTACGTCTTTGTTATACTGTGTTAGAGCAACTTGGAATTGGAGGATCCAGTCGAGCTGTAGCTGTTATAGGATGATGTAGGTTGGATCACTGTAGCAGTTACGTTGTTTCTAATCAGTTCTTCTGATTTTCCCAGCACTGAGTGACTTGGAATTGGAGGATCCAGTCAAGTCCCCTTTAAGTTTCTTGAGACCGTGAACAAAAAGGATCTTGCATTTAGAGTCTTTCTTCTGCAAACTGCTGTAAGCATGTTGCCCAAATCCATTTTTTCACCTTTCTTACCAAGTCTTCCACCTATTCACCTTTTAATCAATCCATTGGCTGAAGTTAGATCAAGACCTCCTTTGTCTCATACGTACTAGACCCACTCTTTGAGTTAGAGTGATATCTCCTCAAGTCTTTATCTCCATTTGATCACTCCTCTATAAACAAATCATGACATCAAACTGATGGGTGTCGGGCTCTACTCCTGCAAGCAATCCAGGAGTGACTTCTGACGCTAACATTTCTGGCGCCGTTGCCGAGGACGAAGTTGAATATTTTCCCCGGGATTGAATGACAATGATTGGCTGATTCTGAAGGTGCATCAGATATCAGAACTTGAAGATTGCTACTGTGCACCTGGTGACTCCATTGTAACGACTCCACTGGAGCAAACCCGTTGTTTTAATTATGGCTTTCAGAGGCAGACACATGCGGTCTCATCCACAGTTGCCTCTAGCTACACCTAAAGCTGACCCAGAGGTGGTTCTCAGAAGAGGAAAGAGCTCTGCAAAGGAAGTTTCCATCGCTGAAAGAGGTAGTCCGTCGTCTCCCTATGTGAGAAATCCATTTTCTCCTCCTCAGTTTCTTAATAGACCTCCTTCATAGGTTTCTCGTTTTTTGAATTTTGGGAGTGTTCCTGCTGAGTTTTCCCCTCCTGGTCTGGGATTGGAGGGAGAAATTCTTGTCACTCCCCTCTCCTCTGAAGCTGTTCCTTGGAATAGAACTGGGCCAACAGAAGATTTCCCCACTCCTACACAAAGAGAAGCTCCTGCTAGCTTGAGCTCATTAGCCTTCTCCTTGAATCCTCTCTTATTTCCCACTCCGCTTTGAGACTCATTCCCAGTAGCCCCTTCACAAACTCCTTCTCCTCCAAGTTCTCCTCGACCTAACATTCCTATGGTTGGTGCTAATCCCCCTCTGAACATAATGGACGCCATAGTCACTGCTAGATATGCTCCCTTAATCCTACCCCATCCTATGAATCCTCTCCCTGCTGGAGACTATTTGAAATACATGCCCAAGTTCACTGGAGAAGGGGACATAACTGCAGAAGAGCACTTGGTTGCTTTCTATAGTTATGCAGACAACCTAAACATTGAAAATGAAGATGTCTGGATGAGAGTCTTTGTCCAGAGCTTGGACGACGAGGTGAGGAAATGGTTTAGAGGACTAGCCCCCAGATCTATTGCTGGCATTGAAGCCTTGGATAGTGTTTTCCTGAGGCAGTGGGGAGATAAGAAGGACTTCATGTATTACATGACGGAGTTTGGGTCTCTCAAGAAAATGGAAGGAGAGTCTGTCTCTGACTTCTCTAAAAGATTTAATAAAATGTATAATAAGATTCCTGCAGAGATAAAGCCTTCAGAGGCCTCTGCCCAAATTTCCTATGCTGGTGCATTTGACCCTGATTTCTGTCTTTTATTAAGAGAAAGAAAAGCGAACTCCTTAGCTCAAATGCAAGATGTGGCCATAGAAGTGGAATCCAACATATTAGCAGCTGACAGACTATGAAACAAGGTTGACGCAGACAGAAGAAAGGGAAAATCCGAAGCCTCAACTTCTGGCTCATTGGTACCCCACCCTCAAGTAGATGAACTGACCAAGATGATGAAGTTTCTGTCTGAAGAGATGGAAAGATTGAAGGTGGAAAGGAGACAAGTGTACAAGGGCCCTCAGAGCACCGAAAATAAAGGAGGTTTCAGGAGGCCAAATAATATTGCTCCCCCAACTATGCACAGAGAAAGAGGAAGAGACAGAGAAGACCTGAAAATTCAGGCCCCTTTTCAGAACCATTTGGTGGCCGATGAGGAAGAACAAGAAACAGAAGAGCTTGATCCTGAAATTCACTACGTAGAAGACACTCCTCCTTTTCCTCATCTCACTCAAGTATCTTATGAGGAGTCTCTCATGGACAGTAATCTAAATGAATTGAGCAAGGGAGACAAGGTTAGCGGTGGCCGAGGTAGGTACAACCCGAGGTCCGACAAAAAGATAGCAGTACCTGATATTCCTGAGCAGTCCACTAGAATAGAGAAACCCGCTAATGGAGTAGAAGATAGTCATAGAGGTAAGAAGGCTCAACCCCTCTCTCCCATTGTCCATAATCATGTTCCTGAAATAAGAGAAATCCCAAAGCTTTCATCTTCTTTTAATTTCGAACATGAGATTCAAAAGATCAGAATCCCTGTGCCCCTCACCGAGCTGATCAAACATGAAGAGTTCAAAAAATGCTTCTCCGAGCTTTTGAAATCTAAGGCCTCATGCCCTCCCATGGACTCCATAAATCTCCAAGATGAAAGGCTAGCAGTTGTCCTAGGCCCCATGGTAGAAGACAGAGATGATTCATCCCCTCCCTTCTACACTTCCCTGAACATACATGATAAAGTGCTGCATAATTGCCTTATGGATTCGAGGGCCTCTCACAACCTCATGTCCAAAACTATCATGGAAGAGTTAGGACTAGAAGTCACCCGAGCCTATCATGACCTCTATTCTTTTGACTCCAGGAGAGTCCAGTGTCTTGGAGTCACTAAAGACCTGGTTGTGACCTTGTTTCAACTACCCATGAAAAGTGTGGTCATGGATGTTGTAGTGGACGATGTCCCCCCTAAGTTTGGTATGTTGTTATCAAGATCTTGGATAAAAAGACTAGGGGGAACCTTGCAGATGGATCTCACATATGCCACTATTCCAGTGTTTGGAGGGGAGCATAGAAGACTATACCGGGAAGCCCAATTGGCCTACATAATCAGTGATGAATCCAACCCTACCAATCATCCCATCTTTGCCTTGGACAATGATTTAGGCTCCATTTTACTGAAGCTCACACGTGCTCCCGAGCCTCCTATGAAACTCAGAAAGTAGCCCACTGTTTCTCCTGAATTTCCTCCCTCCATCACCCCAATCTGGAAAATGTTTTTCGACGGAGCCTGTTCCCGAGAAGGCACTGGAGCTGGAGTGGTTTTTGTTTCATCTGCTCAGGAGACCATATCCCTGTCATATAAGCTGGAATTTGAAACCACCAATAATGTGGCAGAGTATGAAGCTCTTATCCTAGGATTAAAAGCTACAAGGGAAATGGGAATTCAAAAGGTAGCAGTGTTCGGAGATGCCGAGTTGGTAGTCCAGTAGATCAGAGGCACTTATCAGGCTAAGCATCCTTGACTCCGAAATTACAAAAATGAGGTATGGGATCTAATTGATAGTTTCTTCTCAGCATTTAACATCTCTTTCATCCCAGGAGAAGAAAACAAAGTGGCATATTCCTTGGCTACATCAGCAAGCATTTTGAAAGTACCCTTGCCGCCCAAACTGAGGTATGATGTAGAAGTAAAATGCAGGCCCTCCATACCTGACAACATCAAACATTGGAAGGTGTTTGAGGATGATCTCAAGATCAAAAAGTTCTTGGAAACTATTGAATAATTCTCATAAATGCATATCGACCAAGACTCCGCCTCTGAGGAAAGGTTTGATGGGGGTGAGTTGCTGAGTAAAATAGCAAAGCATGATATTATTCAGTTGCCTAGCAATCACATTCCAAGGGGACTGGTCCCATTAGAGAGATTGTTTGATGGGAATGATGTGGCAATGAAGGGGAGAGTTTCAAGTGATGATGCTGACACAACTAAGTGCAACATTGGCACGCCAGATGAGGCTAAGTTTGTCAATCTCTCAAGGAGTTTGACCAAGCAACAGAGGGTTGAATATACCGAGTTGCTAAGAGAGTTTGCTGATGTGTTTACATGGACATACAGAGACCTCAAGACATATGACACATCAGTCATTGAGCACAAGATCCCACTGAAAGAGGAGGCTAAGCCATTCAAGCAAAAGTTGAGACAAATAAATCCCATGCTGCTACCTGTCATGGAGAAAGAAGTGAAGAAGCTGCTAGAGGCCCAAATCATTGTCCCCCTAAGATATTTCGATTGGGTGGCCAATTTGGTTTCAGTAAGGAAGAAAAATGGGGAAATCAGACTTTGCGTTCATTTCAGGAACCTGAATAGGAGCTCCAGGAAGGAAAATTATCCCCTGCCCAACATGGAACATATATTGCAGAAGGTCACTAGTGCATCTAGAATATCCATGATTGATGGCTTCTCTGGCTACAATCAGATATCAGTTATGCCTGAGGACAGAGAAAAAACAACCTTCACCACTCCTTGGGGCACATTCATGTATGTCAAAATGCCTTTCGGACTCATGAATGTAGGAGAAACATTTCAGCGAGCCATGGACATATCCTTCATCGGGGAAAGAGACCAGTTCATGGTAATCTATCTAGATGACATCACGGTCTTCTCCAAGACAGACAAGGAGCACTGCTGCCACTTGAAGAAAGTTTTCCTGAAGTGTCGGAGGTTCATCTTATCCTTGAACCCCAAGAAATATTTGTTCGCTATGAAGGAAGGGAAGATGTTAGGCCATATAGTGTTAGCAGAGGGAGTAAGGATCAACCCTAGTAGGGTGGAAGCGCATCAGACCCTGGCACTTCCCAGATCTAAGAAGCAAGTTCAGGCCTTTTTGGGGAAGATAAATTTTCTGAGGAGATTTGTCTCGAATTTTGCTGAGTTAGTGAAACACATCACAGCCGTGCTCAGGAAGGGAAATGAAGTGAAATGGACTGCTGAACCCAGGGAATCTTTTGTCCAAATAAAGAGGGTGTTGACTGAGGCACCTGTGCTAATCAGTCCTGATTATTCTAAAGATTTCCTGATTTTTTCTTTTGCTTCTTATGATACAATAGCAGCAGTCTTGTTGCAGAAAAACGATCAATGGTGAGAGCAACCTATTGCCTCCTACAGCAAGGCATTGAGAGATGCCAAACTCTGGTACGAGAACATGGAGAAGCAAGCCTATGCCCTGGTGAAAGCCCTCAAAGCTTTCAGAGTCTATGTCTTGCACTCAAGGATCACTGCATATGTTCCTTCAGCCTCTGTGAAGGACATTGTTATATAGATAGACATAGATGGGAGGAGAGGTAAATGGATCGTCAAGATCCTAGAGTTTGATCTGGTAATCAAGCCCACTAAGTTGATAAAGGGGCAGGGTTTAGCCATTTTTCTAGCTGAGTCCAATTGCAAAGATTTGGGGATTAACTTCATTAGTGAGCAAGTCGAGTCATCCAGCAAGAGTTCCCAAGGTGCTGTATCACCAGCAGCATGCGCCTGGTATAGGGATATCTTGTATTTTCTACAAGAATTGAGGCCTCCCGATGGAATGGAAAAGAGCAAGGCGAGAGCTTTAAAGCTCAAGGCTATCAGATATTGCCTCATTGACCAAGTCCTATACTGGAAAGACCATTTAGGGGTATTTTTAAGGTGTCTGGATCCACAAGAAGCCCAACAGGTTACATTTGATTTCCACAGTGGTATTTGCAAAGGTCATCATTTTTGGAAGACCACAACTCACAAGATCCTCCGGGCAGGGTATTACTGGCCTACTTTGTTCCCTGATGTCTGCAGAGAAGTCAAAGCTTGCATCAAATGCCAGAAGTTCTCAGGTAAGCAACCGCTCAAATCTCTTCCATTAAAGCCTGTAGTGGTTTCGACACCCTTTCAATAGTGGGATTGGACTTCATTGGAGAGATTCATCCTCCCTCAAGTGGCCATCACAGATGGATCCTCACTACGACTGATTATTTCCCCACGTGGATAGAGGCTGTTCCCACAAGGAGCACTTCTCACAAAGTAATCATCAGCTTCCTGGAGGACATCATAGCCAGATTTGGTTGCCCTAGCAGAATTGTCACTGATAATACTACCCCCTTCAGGTCTGAGCCTCTGATCAAGTTCTGTGAACAGTTTGAGATTTCACTGATTCACTCTACTCCCTATTATCCTCAAGGGAATGGACTGGCAGAGTCTAAAAGCCTGATCAAGCTCATTAAGAAATTGTTGGAAGATAATAAAAGGGGCTGGGATTCGAAGCTCAAATTCACTCTATGGGCTGATCGGGTGACAACCAAGAAATCCCTGGGCATCTCACCTTTCCAACTTGTTTAGGGAGCAGAGGCTAGTTTCCCTACTCAGATCACCATATCTGTGGCGAAATTCCTCCAGGACCTTGAAGGAGAGCCTGACCATATGGTCAGAAGGATTCATCAGATGGTGGAAGTGCAGCAGGTCAGAGAACAGGTCATGGAAAGAGCCTACGATCATCAACAGAAGATCAAGCAGGATTTCGACAAAAAGTGCAGA
Organism: Picea mariana; assembly: GCA_032191745.1. Classification (NCBI taxonomy): domain Eukaryota; kingdom Viridiplantae; phylum Streptophyta; class Pinopsida; order Pinales; family Pinaceae; genus Picea; species Picea mariana. The sequence continues at coordinate 9,723 of JASDQU010235841.1, forward strand.
AAGGAAGGATTCCAGCAGGGTGAGCTGGTACTCAAATGGGATGCACCTAGACAGGAAAAGGGCAAGCACAGCAAGTTTGATGCCCTCTGGTTTGGGCCTTTCAAGATCCTTGAAGTATTTTCAAACAACACTTACAGGGTTCAGGATCTGGAAGGCAAAGAAGTTTTTCGTGGCCCAGTGAATGGGCATTTCTTGAAAAAATGTTTTTTGTGAGCCGCAATCGGCTCTTTTGTTTTTTGTAAATATTGTTTTTTTTTTCAACTTATAAAATGACTCCTTAGCCCAACAGCAAGGCACTGAATCTGCAAAAGCGTTCTTAGAGCATCACAGGGACGACTCTATCCCCCATGGAGCCAAATGTTAACGATTTCTCTGGTAAGGAGGGTAAAATGAAAAGGAATGGGTAGAAAACCCACTTGTCCTAAGTTCCGGATGCAAATGCGCTTATGTTTAATTGGAAATCAATTTAGGATAGCGGAGATTCGCGTGCCCGGATCAACGATGCACATAGGATTCCGGAGCCCCCCCGCCTTTCTACCTTTAAGTGGAAGGGGGGGGGGTCCGGAATCGAGGGAGCACCTCTTCAATGGTCATGATCGAAGCACCCACATCAACGACGCGTAGGGCGATTCCGGACCCCCGCCGCCTTTCTACCTTTAAGCGGACGGGGGGGGGTCCATAATCAAAAGTGCATCTCTCCAACGACTGTAATTCGAGTGCCTGGATCAACGGTGCACATGCAACCTGGGCATCCTCTGTCTTTCTGTGTTTAGTCAACATGGGCCCCTTCCCTGCCATGTACTCTTTTGTGCCATCTGTTCTCTTCTTGGCCATGCGATGAGGCTCGCGCCCTTTAGCCCCTTCCTCATAATCCGACATCTTTCCCTCTCCCCTCTCCTGGTCTAAATGGTCCCTTTCCTATCTCATCTCCTTCCCCCTCTACCTATTATCTTCCACCATGTCACCTCCTCTGTCGTCCTTCTCATGCCTCGTCACCTCTTATCACACCCTCATGGTATTGGTGCCACTACTCCCATTATGTGCCCCATCCCTCGCGCTGGCCTCCCCGCCTATCCATCAGTCCGTTCAGGTAATCCAGGTGGTAGCGCGAAGGGTCTTCCACGTCACAGAAGTGCCGAGTTGGCCGGGCCATCCTCAATCCCAATGAAGCATTTATTAAAGTGGTTGGTGGTGGTTAGACATCGCCTCAGCCATAATGGGAAAGCCTGGCAATGAATTAAAGGCACGTCAATTCACCTATGGAACTGTTAGGAGTTTGATTGCGTCTGCCATAAGTTGGACGATCATTCAGAAACTGCAAGTGTTGAATGTCAGAAGCCATGCAGACGCAAAGCTTTTAGTGCAACGTCTCGATTCTGTTGCTATTGTTGTTTTGAGTATATTAAGGCATTTTCGCCATTTTGGTATCTATCGATGGTTGAGCAGAGCTCCCGGTTGTAAAACTATAATGAAGCACTGATACTCTAGTTATGTATGAACTTTTGAGACTTCTTGCCTTATGAATGCTAGTTTCTTTTACATATTTGTTATACTGTGTTAGAGAAACTTGGAATTGGAGGATCCATTTGATTTGTAGCTGTTATAGGATGATGTAGGTTGGATCACTGTAGCAGTTACGTTGTTTCTAATCAGTTCTTCTGATTTTCCCAGCGCTAAGTGACTTGGAATTGGAGGATCCAATCAAGTCCCCTTTCAGTTTCTTGAGACCCTGAACCAAGAGGATCTTGCATTCAGAGTCTTTCTTCTGCAAGCTGTTGTAAGCCTATTGCCCAAAGCTGTTTGTTCACCTTTCTTACCAAGTCTTCCACCTATTCACCTTTTAATCAACCCATCGCTGAAGTTAGATCAAGATCTCCTTTGTCTCATATGTACTAGACCCAGTCTCTGAGTTAGAGTGATATCTCCTCCAGTCTTTATCTCCATTTGATCACCCCTCTATAAACAAATCGTGACATTAAACTGATGGATGTCGGGCTCTGCTCCTGCAAGTAATCCAGGAGTGACTTCTGACGCTAACATTTCTAGCGCCGTTGCCGGGGACGAAGTTGAATATTTTCCCTGGGATTGAACGACAACGATTAGCTGATTCTGAAGGTGCATTAGATATCAGAACTTGAAGATTGCTACTGTGCACCCGACGACTCCATTGTAATGACTCTACTGGAGCGAATCCATTGTTTTAATTGTGGCTTTCAGGGGCAGACACACACAGTCTTATCCACAGCTGCCTCTAGCTACACTTGAAGCTGACCCATAGGTGGTTCTCAGAAGAGGAAAGAGCTCTGCAAAGGAAGTTTCCATTGCCAAAACAGGTAATCCATCGTCTCCCTTTGTGAGAACTCCATTTTCTCCTCCTCAGTTTCTTAATAGACCTCCTTCAGAGGTTTCTCATTTTTTGAATTTTGGGAGTGTTCCTACTGAGTTTTCCCCTTCTGGTTTGGGATTGGAGGGAGAAATTCTTGTCACTCCCCTCTCCTCTGAAGCTGTTCCTTGACGTAGAACCGGGCCAACAAAAGATTTCTCCACTCCTACACAAAGAGAAGCTCCTGCTGGCTTGAGCTCATTAGCCTTCTGCTTGAATCCTCTCTTGTTTCCTACTCCGCTCCGAGACTCATTCCCAGTAGCCCCTTCACGAACTCCTTCTCCTCCAAGTTCTCCTCGACCTAACATTCCTATGGCTAGTGCTAATCCCCCTCTGAACAGCATGGATTCCATAGTCACTGCTAGATATGCTCCCTTAATCCTACCCCATCCTATGAATCCTCTCCCTGCTGGAGACTATTTGAAATACATGCCCAAGTTTATTGAAGAAGGGGACATAACTGCAGAAGAGCACTTGGCTGCTTTCTACAGTTATGCAGACAACCTAAACATTGAAAATGAAGATGTCTGGATGAGAGTCTTTGTCCAGAGCTTGGACGACGAGGTGAGGAAATGGTTTAGAGGACTTTCCCCCGAATCTATTGCTGGCATTGAAGCCTTGGATAGTGTTTTCTTGAGGCAGTGGGGAGATAGGAAGGACTTCATGTATTACATGATGGAGTTTGGGTCTCTCAAGAAAATGGAAGGAGAGTCTGTCTCTGACTTCTCCAAAAGATTCAATAAAATGTATAATAAGATTCCTGCAGAGATAAAGCCTTCAGAGGCCTCTGCCCAAATTTCCTATGCTGGTGCATTTGACCCTGATTTCTATCTTTTATTAAGAGAAAGAAGAGCCACCTCTTTATATCAAATGCAATATGCGGCCATAGAAGTGGAATCCAACATATTAGCAGCTGACAGACTAAGAAACAAGGCTGACACAGATAGAAGAAAGGGAAAATCCGAAGCCTCAACTTCTGGCTCATCGGTACCCCACCCTCAAGTGGATGAACTGACCAAGATGATGAAGTTTCTGTCTGAAGAGATGGAAAGATTGAAGGTGGAAAGGAGATAAGTGTACAAGGGCCCTCAGAGCACCGAAAATAAAGGAGGTTTCAGGAGGCCAAATAATATTTCTCCCCCAACTATGCACAGAGAAAGAGGAAGAGACAGAGAAGACCAAAAAATTCAGGCCCCTTTTCAGAACCATTTGGTGGACGACGAGGAAGAACGAGAAACATAAGAGCTGTTGAGAAAAACTGAGAGGGGGGGGGTGAATCAATTTTTGAGCAATCAATTGGTTTTACCTTTTCTTTCTTTGAAAACCTTAGGTTACTTTGTAGAGAACAACTATTGTATAGTCTTAAGAAAACATGAGTGCATTCAGAGATCTTATTATGAATTTCTTCATTCATTAGATGTCTATTAAGCAGTAAATCAGTTCAGTAAATAACAAATAAACCAACCCACACGAGTAAGACACATGTACACATGGATTTAAGGTGGAAACCCAAATCGGGAGAAAACCACCACTGCTGTTGTCTCTGTCTTCAATAATTATTATTAAGAAAATGTTTTACAACATTGTACTAGTGCAGACTCTTGCTAGTACATAGGCTTCTACCTGCGGAAGGCTCCAACCTTCTCTCGTTTACCAGCCTTTCCTGGAAGGGAGCTTCAACCCCCTAAAGATAGTACCAGTTTCTACTGGTAGGATGCTTCTACTGAAGGCTTTAACCCTCAGACTCGCTGCTGACCATGTTTCATCTATTTTCACACTGGATCAGGCAGTTTCAACCCCGGAGTCACATGTGTTCTATGCACTGGCCATTATCTTCTTTCAGAAGAGACAGTTCTGGCATCTTATTAGGACTTGTATCCCAAAATCATTTTAATGCACAATTTTCTAGTGGTAATGACAACAACTGCAATTATCTCTAAAGGAAACACATATTAAACAAGACAATAAACTTGGACATGATGCCTCTGCTCTTCTAGTTGCTAAACCCACTGCAGAGAACTCTTTGTCAATGTAGATCTGCCACCCCAGCTGTCACAATGAGGTTCCTCCCTCCTCAAACCTTTCGTACGGCCTGCACAAATGACCTCAGCAACCTGTAGATGTCCCTACTGTCAGAAATTGGCCTCCACATCCTGCAAAAAGACCCCTGCTGCCTATCAAAATCCTTACCGTCCACCTTTTCTGTAGATCACCACTAGAAAAGGGCATCGACACCTCCTTTTGGTTTACTCCATGACGCTCTTATAATCTTCGACTAGGGTTTAAGATCTCGGTATAATGAACCAATAATGCGAAGGGAAAATTGGGTCCCTATAGCTCGGGTCCCTCATCAAATTTGAATTAAACTTACGCGCCTGTTTTTAAATAGGGTTTCAACATTCCTTATGTAATGGTTTCTTTGCCTCTTGAGTTCATGATTTGCCAATCCCCGACTTCCTCCATGCTCCTGACACGCATCCCACCGAATGGACGGTTCATATTCCGCGTTGGGGTTTCCTCCCCGATCCTTCGTTCACGGGAATACCGATTTGCCGATTCCTGATATGCTTTTCCTCCGATGGGCCTTTGACCTGCCACCTGTCCTCCAGGGTGGCCCACATGCTATCTGCCTTATCGGGAAATCGCATATCGCGATTTCGCGATGTGTGATACAATTGTTCACGGGACTCGCGAAACATCGATTCCCGATTCTTCGATGAAGCCTTTCTCCCGGTGGCGCCCGATCACTGCCACGTGTCCTTCCAAATGGACAGTCCCGATTATGTCGGGATTTCAAGATTTTTAATGTCCCGACTCTCACGACCTTGAGAACTCCGATCTCCCGATATCTTATCTTCCTCGCAGATTCTGCAGATCTGACGGCTGTCGACATGTCGGGATTTTGAGTTTTTTAATGTCCCGGTTCTCACGACCTTGAGAACTCCGATCTCCTGATGGCTTATCTTCCTTGTAGCTTCTACAGATCTGATGGCTGTCAGTGACCCTCTTCAGCGATCATACGCGCCCATCCAAAACTCAACCATACACTGATTTTCTTACATGAAAACTCTTTTTCTTCCTTTTCCTTAGCCTTGGCCATCAATGACAATATTTCCAACAATCTCCCCCTTTGTCATTGATGGTAATACTCTTCCTCTGTCTTTTTCTTCCCCCTTTGACATCAATGGCAAAGAGTGGACAATACCATGCTCCCCCTGAGATCATGCTGCATCTTCATAAAAATCCTTTTCATATGACCATGCTCATCAGCACCTTTCAACCAATTGAGGCTTCTGTACTTAAGTAGACCTGATCCTCTGCATGGCAGAGACTACTCCCAGTTTTTATCGGAGATATTCGAATGCTTCCCTGGGTAGGGGTTTGGTAAATATATCAGCAACTTGTTCTTTGGAGGGAACATACTCCAATTTCACATTTTGCTCAAGCACCTGTTCTTGTAAGAAGTGATATTTGATGGGAATGTGCTTGGTCTTGGAATGCATAACAAGATTCTTTGAGATACTGATGGCACTTGTATTATCACACATAATAGAGACAGGGGGTGAACATTTGATTTGA